>PVKN010019327.1:0-16429 GCA_004027915.1 Capromys pilorides | reverse complement strand
TTGTTATGAGCAGAATATATTTATTGGGGGAAAGAAAGCTTCTGTCCAAGAGAGGAACAGAATGGGACCCAAGTGCCTGGTTCCCAGGAAGCTGTCTCTTCTAGGAACTTTTATAGAGTAAAACCATGTAGTGAGAGGAGTCTAATGTGGTAGAGAACATTACCACATAAATGGGAACTTATTTAGGAAGGCATAAGGTGGGACAAAACTGTGGTCAACCAATGAAATTACAAGCACCGTTATTCAGGTAAAATTGATTCAAGCCAGTACCAAATGAGGAAGCAAGTCATGTAGCAAGCGAACATGAGTACAGGACAGAGTTTCTTCCTATTGGGGGTTGGGTTAGTGACTCATTCGTCTCTTTCAAGGTGATTGATACCTATTTAAAATATCAATCCCTGATGTCCATAGAAATATTATAGGCAGTCAGACAGGGCTAGACCATCAAGGAAACAATATGGAAGATAAGATGACTTTGCAAGTTGGAAGAGATAGACATGGCTTTATGGGCCAGATCTCAAGACAAAAGAGGAAACAAATACAGCTACATACTTACATATCCACTTACATATTCTTTAATATTAAACTGACTATTGATAGGTTTTCCATGGTGTCGCAGAAGAGAAACAGGCACAAAGAAAAGGGGAAAGGGACTTTGTTTTTTTCCTGGAGGACACGGTGAGAACCTGGGAACATAAGGAATTCTCTGAATTGGAACAAAGGGAGGCTGAGGATTTTATGGCCTTTTGCCAGGGATGGGGTTTGAGGAGGATGTTTAGATACACCTGAGGAGCTGATTGGGGCCTTCCCTGAGGTGGCGGGACAGGTGAAAGGAAATTGCACCCTGGGCTGAGTTGGAGAAGAAGGGGGAGGTGGTCTTTGGGAAGATAAGCTGTTGTTTTAAGGGCTTCAGCCATATTAGATGACCACCATAATGATTCAGCAATTCATACTAGGGCCAGAACCTACCAACTATGTCATTGCATTTGTGCCTGCCTAGAAATCCTTCCAATGCAAGCCTCTATTTTCCCCAGAAATTCCCACTCTTAACTGAAACATGGGTTTCCAAAGCAAAAACTGCAATTTATTCCAATATTAAGTCATGTTAAAACAGGAAAAATTGCTAGCACTATTAACCCAACAACCAAAAAATGCGAAAACCTGCTTTGTAATTCTTTGAAAGAGAATGATCTAGAACTGCATGATGGTGGTGATGGTGGTGATGGTGGTGGTGGTGGGGTGATCAAAGGATTGCAGCATTTCCCATCCTTAAAAAGAGATCACCTCTAGAGATAGATACAGGTAAATAATGGCTTAGAAAAATCTTGTCATAGGTCCTAGAGCAGAGAAGTCCTCAAGATATTTTTACTGTCCACATAATCACCTGTGAAGTCTCTCTAAGTTTGACTTAAAATCTACTTTAAAGAGTCACATGTCTCTATATCTGTTCTTGTGGAGCTCACAGGTTAAAATCTGTGCTTCTTATCCAGTGACTCACACCTTAGTAAAAGTACATCCCTGCTGCGCACACAATGATGAGAATCAGCCATAGGCTAGGAGATAGGGCCAAGAGGTTCAGAATTCTCTCATAAGATGAGTGTGTCTTCATCCTTTAAATAGTGTATTTTTGGAAATAGCCTCTTCTGGTTTCACCCAAAAGCCCATTCTTTCCACGGGGTCTCAGATTCAGTTTCCCTTATGTGAGAAATTATCCAGAACATTAATGAAGCAGATTGCTTTTTATGTGTGTTCTCCTAAAAGGACAAAGTGCTGACCCAGAGACAAGGTACATGTTCCTCATCTAAGCTGACTTCCCTGTCTTTGGCATTAGCCAATGTTTTTCTTTTTATTAACTTTTATTTACTTAGTTCAGGGTCATACTAGGCCCCTTGGACTTGTAGTGATCCTTCTGTCTCAGCCTCCTCAGGGATGGGATTACAAGAGTGCACTACCACATCGGGTTTTCTCAGCTCTCATCGAGTACCCCAGTTCCAAAGTCTGTAGGGCATGAAGTACCAGGGATCAAGCCTGAGTCCTTGTGCCTGCCAGGCAGGAGCTTTGACTGCTGAGCAACCTTCCTAGTTCCAACATTCATTTTCCATGTGCTCAATTTAAAAGTTCCTAGTTGTTGGACAGGAGGGAAAGGCTGAGACAGTTCAGAATTCTTCCCTAATCTTTTGCAGAAACATGTTTCCAGAGAGGAAAACCCAAAGATCAGAAATGAGATCATAAAAAGGAAGTCTTTTTCTTTTCATGCCCCTGGTGAATTAATGAGATAATATGCCTGTGAGTCCTAAGGCTCAGTCCAGCAAGGTGAGAGTAGGAAATCTCAAGAGCTAACATTGCCACCTCACCAGTGGAAGATCAGACCGGAGAGGAAACTGAGGAGGAGCTGGCTTGCCATTCTCAACGAGATTGTAGAGGCGAGATCAGGTCAGACTGTCCATCTGAAACCTGCCCTCTAAGTCTCAAGACTGACTGTCAGCCGATTGTCTTTTAAATGGTAGTTGGAATCCCATGACTTAGTAATGGGCACATAAGTTTCCTAAATATAAGCTAGACTTCACAAAAAAGACCATTTTATGGCATTTCATGAATTTATATTTTTGGTTGGTATCAGTCCACTATGGGATGCTTTATATTACTTTCCCCTAGACCTGCTGTGTAAAGTAAACCAAAGCAACTGAAACAAGTCAAATAGTCAAACAAGGAAAAAGGTAATTTTGGCAGCTAGTGAGTCCAAGTGCAGCTTATACAAAACAGGAGCATAGCACCCTCTCTCAAAAGTAAAATGCCCCTTTGAAGAAACATCACCATCTTTCCATGAACTCAATTTAAATTGCCATTATTTTATCAAGAATGTGTAAAAATCTTGCTTCTTTCTTTTCTTTTTATTTTATTTATTTATTTTTTTCCTTAAACTTTATTTATTTATGTTATGGCTGGCTCAGCCTGCCCTGGGTGTGGGGCTGGCACAGCATGTGGTGTTGAGGATTGAACCGTGGTCCCTGTGGTTGCCTAAACAGGAGCTTTAGATCACTGAGCCATCTCGCCAGCCCTCTTTCTTTTCTTTTTAAAGGTAAATCCTGGGGGGATTTGACTGACCTTGGGAGATACAAAAGTTACATGTTCTGTTATACAGGTCTTGCTTTAACTTGCCCTTAATCACCCAGCAGAAAAGTTTAACCACGAGGCATAAAAAGTAAAGCCAGATTGGTATGTTGAGCTGTAAAAGGCTTAAATCAACAGCTTCTGACATTGCCAGTCCTGCCAATAATCCACTATGATTATGGCATATTGAACTATGTGTACAACTACTTTCTCTTAGTTCAATGAGAAGAAATTTTTATATCAATAATGATTTGAAAAATGATCATGTCTGCATCCTGTGCTCTAAATAGCTACTATGAGGACAACAATATTCATTGTATCAGTTATTGGGAGTGTACTGCTAATGTGTTTTGAAATTGTCACATTATTATTTCTTATTGAATGTAATAAAGAATGAATGTGTAAAAAATTCGAAGTATAAACAATTGACAAATAAGGATCAGATTTTCTGATTACCTAAATCAATCAGATTTAGGTAAAGGCAAACTCTTTTGTCCATCCAATTATCTTGTTTTTGTCCTTCAAAAGATACTGGGGAAATAATATGACTTTCAATCTGCTAGCTGTCAAATACACTCAGTCTTGTTCCCCTAATTAAAGAATGAATTCTAAGGAACAGGAAAAATAAGAGAAATATATTAAGCCATGGGAGGAGGGATCCAAAAACATGTTGCCAGGGAGCCCATTTCTCAGAGGAAGTTTCATAGAGCAAAATCATGAGGTAGGAATTAAATGGTCAAAACTATGACAAAGCAGTAAGATTATAAGTATAATCACCTAATTAATACTGATCCAATGGAGAATCAGCTCATGTATCAAGTATATAGGAAAAGAGCAGAGATCTTTTTAAGAAAGGATGGATCAGGAGGTTGTGGTCACTCACTTGGGTCTCTGATGTCTTTCTAGTGTAGTTTTTTAGGTGATACCAAATATGATATAATATTTAATTTATTGCTTCTACCTTGGGGAGGCATGCAGGCTTGATTATTCTGCCTTTATCTTGAATCTTGCCATTGACAGATGTGTTTCCAGCAAGAGTTGCAACGTATTATCTTCACAGACCCTTGAAGGCCCAATCCTGTATGCTTGCCTGTAATATTTCTACCTAAATTAGAGGTGCATAATAGCTTTACACTCATAATTATGCCACTTCTCTATCTTTTCATCATTTGAAAAAAAATGTTTATCAATTTTCTACAAATATTTGAAGGGTGGTACAGTTGGGAATATATCTTATAAGCTTATATTGGCGGAGTTCCTTTGACATGAATTTAAGAAATTAAACTAGGGAAATGAGGAGAACTTTCAAAAACATAATAAATCCATGTTTTGCTTCCCTTTCTTGAGGGAGCCCCAATGGGTCTTGATTCACTACTGATCAGGGGTGACACTTAGCCAAGCAAGTTTAGCTAGGTTTAGTGTAGTATGCACTTGTAGGTTTAAGAACTAGGAAGTTAGAAGTATTGATAATCTTCTTCCAAGTAATTCTAGCAATGCAAAAGTAAAGCTGATGCAAAGGGATCCTGGCAAATGAGCTCTACAGTGAAAACAGAGTGATGCTTAAGTTATAGAACATAGTTTACTGCTAAATGAGGCACATGTAGGGTGGTATGGTAGTGGTCCTAAAACAATTTCAAACGTACTAGTTGGGTGTATTGATGATTCAGGGAGGTTAGGTTACTGATTTACTGTCTTCATAACTAATCTAAGTCACCATTGCATTGTTGTGAAGAACCAGGACCTTTCCTCAAGGCCAAGTGTATAAGATTCTATTTTTCTTACACTCAGATTCTTCCTATTTTCTCAAAAAAAGCTAGGAAGATATAAAAGTAGACAGAGATCTGCAATACTTTTGGATAGGCAGACACACTGGGGCTATGGATGAAAGGTAGCATCTGTGAGCCTTACTCCTTTTGAAAATGGTTTTTAAGACAGTAGATCTATTTCACATAGAGAAAAATGTATCATATGAAAAAATATTTCTTTGGAGAAAACAATGTACAAAATTGTTTTTGATGATACAATCTAAATTTAATGAGGTTATCAAGCTCTTAGAGCTGAATAGTTCTTTGTGGCTGTCGAACTTACACTATTCAATTTATGGAGAAGGAAGTTTTATGCATGTACACAATGTGAAGAAATAGCAGCAATGAGACCCAGCTTCATTTGAAAAACTGAATAAACTGAGGCAGGAGATGATGGTGAAGCAATCTCTCTGCATGAGTAGCCTTTTGTGTCAACAGTGATCCAGAGACACTTGTGCAAAACACAGTTCTCAAAAGTTGTAGTGAGGATGAACCAGAAAGTGGTATTTCTAATTCTTCTGGTATGAATTTAAGCAAGTTTTTAATGGGATGGCCTAGAGGGGATGTCAGGCTGAAGAACAAGGGATACAAAAGGTCCCACCATTAATCTTATAGCCTACTCTCACTCTGTAGCACATACAATACTTATTTTCCTACCTTTAATAAATGTAAATTCTAGTTATCTTTTCCTCATATGTCTTGTCTAATTCTTTGTTGAACAGAACAAGTATCTGCAAACAATCCCTGAAAAGAGTGTATAGGATGCCTCTTCCCAGTAACATTTTTGATGAACAGTTTTGTTTATATGGGCATAATTCTCTTCTCTTCCTTTCTCTTCTCTTCTCTTCTCTTCTCTTCTCTTCTCTTCTCTTCTCTTCTCTTCTCTTCTCTTCTCTTCTCTTCTCGTCTCGTCTCGTCTCGTCTCGTCTCGTCTCGTCTCCTTTCCTCTCCTCTCCTCTCCTCTCCTCTCCTCTCCTCTCCTCTCCTCTCCTCTCTTTTCCTCTCCTCTCCTCTTCCCTTCTTTTCTCCTCTCTCCTCCTCTCCTCTTCTTCCTCTCTCTCTTTCTCTCTGTCTGTCTCTGTGTGTGTCTTTATCTTTCTCTGTCTCTGTTGTGTCTGTATCTCTGTCTCTCTGTCTATCTGTCTGTCTGTCTGTCTGTCTGTGTGTGTGTGTGTGTGTGTGTGTGTGTCTCTCTCTCTTCTTTTCTCTCTCTCTGAAGGAGCAATAGGGTGATACAGGTTGAAAAAAATAGTGGAAGCTGTGGGATCAGGGAGTTTTTTTATTTCTTCTGAAAATTTCCCTAGTGCATCCTACCAAGTATGTGTGTGTGTGTGTGTGTGTGTGTGTGTGTGTGTGTGTGTGTGGGAGGGGCAGTAGGGAGGGTCATCGTGCACTTCTGGAAGGGCATGTTATAGTGTCTGGCTGCCTGTTTCCCCCTCCTATGAGCTGAGCTATGAAGCACCTTGAGAGGTGGAGCCCAGACCTCTCTGCTCAACTATCACGTCCTGTTGGAGTAAGCTTGTGACATTACCCATGGTATTCACGTGGCCACACCCCAGGTATATTCCCTATTGGATCCAGCATGCTATGATGATATTTTCTGCTCTCCTGTGGGTAGGAGCTGCCAGGTATTTGTCACCAACCCAGTCTTGAAATGGACCATGCAGGTTCCATATCTTTGTGACCTACTGTTTAGTACACCTGTTTTGCTCCTGCAATTTTTTCTTCCCAGTGCTTTTTTTCAGTTTTCTCATTCCTTTGTGGTAAATAACTGACAGCATTTTTTTCTCCTACTTGTGTTGCCACTTAGCCTAGCCCAGCTTCCATTCTTTTGTGCTCAAAGTCTTATCTGTGCTTTTCCTCTACATGGTCCTTTATCTCAGGAACTCTTCATGAATCCTTCTCTCAAGGTCCTGTTTCTGGAAGGCAACTGTGCTAAACACTATACCTCCAAGGCCCTGTTTCTGAAGAAGACCTCAGCATATCATACCTGTGTATCTTTTTAACATGTGTGGCTGACAATTTTTTTAAACCTGATTTCTAAAAGCTACCTCAATATACTATTCAGCCATCTTGTTTCAGTCATGTTGGTTTGCCATGAAGTTTCATTACATGGATAGATCATGTTGTTTTATGCAGCTATTTGGGCCAGATTTCCCAACTGTTCTTGTAGACACCAAGAAATATCACTTTCTGCTTTCAGGGAACATATCAGTCTCATCCTTCTTTCTAAATCTGGTTACATCTTCTCTCTGTTTTTTTCTAACAGAAATTCAGGTCATTTAGAAACATATACAAGTGAGAAAGTATAGAAACAAGGGAATAGGCAGTGAAGCTTAGCTGAACTAGGTGTGAATCTGCAAAGGAAGAGCTGCAATACTTCACTCAATAAATAACAGATCCTATCCTCATACTCAGAACTTTCTAAGTTTTTTTTCTTTTTTTTTTACCTCAAATGCTGAAAACTAGATTTCTGTCTCTACTTCCTTAACAAGATGATTACCAAATCTTCCGGTTGTCAGGAAGGACACTGCTTCTCAGGTGATTAGATGGATCTCTGTGGGCTGTGTCTTAGTATTTAAAGGGTTAAGTGAGGCAGAGACTATGGAAAGGTATAAAGAGAAGGCATCAGTGCCAATCACTTAGCAAAAGATGCCTGACAGTGTAATTTGAGTCTCATGGGGGATGCCCTAGTGTTCAATGGATCTCTGTCCTTCTGAAGAGATGACCTCACAAAGATCTCAGACCTGAGCCTCTCTCTCTCTTTCCCCATAGACTGTATGACTAGCCATGAGAGATATCCTGCAAGTCCCTCTGACCTCACCATTAGGCTGTTTCCTTAAAAAACTGGAAACAATTTGATGCCAACAGTCTGAGGAAAAACTGACTTATCTTCTATTGCAGTACTGTGTGTCTAGTTTGACCTAGAAAATGGCAAGAAATGGGTACAAAGTGGCAACCTAAATTATAGCACTATCCTTCAGCTTGATCTTTGTATGAAATCTCTGGTTATGTTTTTGTGCATCTTTACCAGAAACCAACTCTCTGTCAAGACCTAAGAAATATGATATTTAAAGAAGTCTTCAAAGAAGAAACTGAAATCATGTGAAATCAATTAATGTCCTATCTTCATATGCCTACTTGTCTCTTATGAGGATATTGGTCTATACCATGTGTTTCCTGAAAGCAAGAGCACCGTGGCATCTCCTCAACTTCTTTCTTATAATCCTCACACCAGTAAACCAACCCCATTCTTTTTGAGTGACAGTTCAGAGGCTAGATCCCCAGAGAGCCACAGTTTTCCCCAGTTCCCTGCTTATAGGCTTAGACAGCTTTAAGCCCTGTAGGACATTTGTGGAACATCTCACTCTTCCAATTCACAGTTGATCCTGCCTCCAAGAGAGATCCCAGGAGTATAAGGAACTACTTGAGTCCAGATACAATTTTCAGTGAGAGGTATTCAATTGTAATGAGTAGTTAGGCTGATTTTGAGAGAATATTAGGACACTTTCAGGTGGGTTTCAAACTTTGAGCCTTACTTTTGACTTTTCTTGATGAGATGTCTAATTTCTCTTGGCCATTTGCTGAACTCCAAGTGAAGAAGAAATAATTCTAGCATAGGATGGGAGATAGGCAGATGAACAATTGGCCTACACATGAGGTCTAAAATGATAATAGTTCTTACATGAGAGTAAGAAGGTACACTAGTAAACATGTTAATTATGAAGGATGAGAGTTTACACAGGGCAAAGAAGAAAATCTAGCTATCTTTCATCAGTAATTAGTAGAAATTTTCCTATTATTATTATTATTATTATTATTATTATTATTATTATTATTATTGCAGGTGTGGCACTGGGAATAAAACTCAGAACCTTGCACTTACTAGGCAGGTACTTATGCCACTGAGCTATATCCCTAGCCCTTGTAGAAGATTTTGGTAGCTATGCAAACCTTAGGGGTGGCAGCAGAGCTCAGCAGATTGAAGTGCTTGCAAGCAGGCTCAAGGTTCAGAGGTTCCATCCCTGGGCCTGCTGTGCCAGCCTTGCCCCAGGGACAGGCTGAGAGGGCAATTGAGACTGGTGGTGTTGGCACACCTCTGTAATCCTACCTCTTGGAAAGCTGTAAACAGGCAGATCACTATGAGTCCGATCTAGTAGTGAAACCCTGAACACCCTGTAGAACTTTTCCTAAAATAAAAATAAAATAAAATTAAAAAGTGAAAATAAAATAAATATGCAAACCTGGTTTTATTTTCCACAGAGGGACAGGTACTGATAGCACAACATCTCACTAGTCAACTCGCCTCAGCTGTATGGTACAAATTAGAAAAACTGCCGATGGGTTCCCAAACCTCTTTGACTCAATTGTTGGACAAGACCTTTATGTTCAACAGTTAGGGATGTTGATGAGGATTTTAAAAATGGTTTAGGTACACATGAATCATCTAAGAGAAAACCTAAGGCCAATCAGGAAAAAAAAAAAAGTTATCATCTTATATGGAAGGAAATTGGATGGTGGGCATGTGACTGTACCAGGCCTCTGCTAGGCCCTGCTTTATACGCTAGCTAACTGATGTTCCTGACTTGTGCCACAGGGAGATTATTTCACACCCATAGAGTGGCTAGGCAAGCCTAAATTGTCACCTCCTATTCTAACAGAGGATTGAAGGGGCTTGAACAATGTTCAGTGCCCATGTCCATGGGTATCCCTATCCCCTGTGAGGGACCCCATTGACCTTGGATGTCAAGGTTAAGCAAATCTGACTGCTCATCAGTAAAGGGGTGACTTACTATGTAACTTCATTCTTTGGAAAGCCTTCTTCTAGATCTATAATCAAAATTGAGGTGGAGGGAAATCCTCATAGAAATTTCTTTACCCTGATCTGACATTTTAAGATCAAATTTTTAACCATAAAGTCTTAATTGTCTCACAATATCTTACTTCTTTACTAAGAGATTTACTAGTACAATAGGGAAGATCTCCAATTCTAGCAAAGACCAAAGCAATTTTTACCTATGGTAACTATACCATGCTAGCCTCATCTATTCTTCAGGCTCTGAGAGAAGGCTTAAGAAACCTAGAACTTCAGTGGAACCATTCTACATTATGAGATGATGTTAAGTCTGTAGCCCAACTTAGGAATTATACTCTCAATTTTCTACGTAATACGGTACATAAATTATGAAAATAAAAGGCTCAGATATGCCTTCAGATTGGCGAATAGTTGGAATACTTTCTTACACTGGAGATGGCAGCTGTCTAGAAATCAGATCCAGGTATTTGTAATCTCAGTTACAGTGACACACAAAAAAGCTTGTTTCCTTCCCTGGAATAACTTTCTTTGGCAGTATCTGCATATCTAATTTTGGACTAATGCAAAAACCTTTAGTTGGTGCTGTGAAATGTCCTGACTCTAATCCCTTAGTAATGGACAAAAGTGATTGACAATATCTTTTGAGAAATAAAGTATGACCTCAGTCTGCAGTACTGGGAATAGTTGACTTAAGGAAACTCTTCTTCCTCTACATCTAGAAAAGAGTCAGAATTGGTTTGGCTATCTTGACATAAAGGCTGGGCAGAAACCCTACCCAGTGGCATATCATGCAACATTGTGGAAAGAAAAGGGTTTGCTAACTCGTAGTCAATCTTCTATTAGACACAAGCAAGAAATTGTACAGAGGCAGTCCATATTTCCAGGCAGACTGCTGTCATCTATTTCAAGGGAAACAAATAAAAAATATTTAAAGTCTTCTGGAAAAAAAAAAGAACTGGCGAGCAAAAGGGGAAACACCGTTGCTCAGGACCCTGACTTTATTTCCAGTTTCTGAGGAACTATTGAAGCCAGTCTATAATTCCAAGGAAAATGAATAAGCCTTAGGACAAGGGGAAAATAAAAGAGGATCTTAATGTTATTTAGAAAACCATCTGGTCCACATCCGGGGATGCAGTAGAAAGCTTTACAAGCCCTTCATGATTCTTTCCATGTAGGAAAAGGTGATACCTGGGGAATGGGCGCTTAAATTTTTATAAGACTAGGGCTAACTGTGACTACCCACTAGGTTGGCAAGTGATAACGGCCATTCTTTTAGCTCTCAGGAGTAGTAAAGGCTTTAAGAATAAAGTACCATCTCCATTCTATCTGGAGGCATTGATCTTCTGGAAGCATCAAGAGAGCCAATCAGATGCTAAAGTAAACTCTGGGTACACTTTGTTAAGAGATTTCTGAGTTTTGGTTCTGATTATTGCTAATTTCCCTGATGAGAATTTATTTATTTATTTTCTGTATTTAGGAGAGAGTCTACAGGGTCTCACTATATAGACTGAACTCATAGTGATTCTCCTGTTTTCAGCCTCCCAAGTGCTGGGATTACAGATGCATGCAATCATGCCCTGTCTCTGTCACCATCTCAGTGTACCCCTTGGGCAGGGCTGGCATGGCATGCTGGGGGATTGAACCCCAGCCTCTGCACTCTGCCTAAGCAGGTACTTTAGTCCACTGAGCTACCAGGTCGGCCCTTCTGATAAGGATTTAAAACATTCCCACAACTGGGTTATGCATCTTCTGTCTTCTGAGACCATATGATCCTTAGAACATGTTGTTAACCTAGGCCAAGTACTACAAGCTATCCAACTACATGGGAAAAATGTCTCCCCTCTTCTGGCCAAGTGAGGCCATCTAGTGTCTGCCCTGGACACAAAGTGGCCATTAAAACTGAAGAGCAAGGCAGCACCGCAGACCAATTGAAACCAAACTGGAAGGGCCTCTTTTCAGTGATCCTGTCTGTACCCACTGCAGTATGGTGGCAGGGAGATAGTATGATTCACTTTTCTAGGATACAGCCAGCTCCACCAGAACTGGCTGAAAGCAAAGACTGCCGAAGTGAAGGAAGCTGCTTCTGTGAACCTCTGGTTCCTCTTCAAAAAAAGCAAGACTTCAATACTGCTCCAGCTTCAGATGTGCTCCCTAATTCACCATTGCTTAAATTGGCATTGTGTTTCATTGGATCCAAAATATGAATGATTTTGCTAGTGTTATGATTTCAGATGACTATCCAGATGACAGTCCATGTTTTTCTAAATAAATTCACCAAGCTCAATCTGGCAGGTCATCCTTTCTGGATCTATAGGCACTATTTTTATTCCCACTGTCACCTGACAGGTTTTTCATCACAACCACCAGTGAAATCCAACATCCCAAAGTAGTTGTAGAGTATCAAATCCTCAGTAGGTAGGAATTAGAGTCCTTTTCATCTAGAAGGAGAAGGGTGAAAATAAAGAACTCCACCTACTAGGTATCCCATAAAAATTTATGGGGATTACGTCTCTCAGGAGGAAATGAGGCAGGAAATTAGGGTGATGCAAGCTGGCTGACCAAGTGGGCCTGACCTGTCAACCATGGAAACTCAGGACACACATCCAGAGTAGTTCCAAGACCTGTGCATGGGATCACTTAGAAAGTACTATGTTCAGTTCTTCTGATGTGAAATTAATCAGGTTTTTGATAGGATAATGTAGATATGACATCAGAATGAAGAAAGATACAAAAGACCACACAAATTAACCTTTTACCTACTGTAAGCTTTTTTTCATTTGCCTGCCTTATCATATAGAGCATACTTTTTGTCTTAGCTTTAATAAATGTAAAGCCATGCTATCGTTTTTTCACTTGTTCAATTCTTTGTTTAGGACATTGAGGATCTGGAAAAAAAATCACTGAAAAGAGTTGATGGGATCTCAAAAGTCAGTATTAAAACCATGCTAACTTTTTCATAACTGTTCATTTAACCAATTTCAGCTATATATCAGTGTTTCAAAAGACAAATGTAAAGGAAATAAATACCTGAGCCTTCAAGAGTTTTAAGAAAAGGAAAAGAGATACTGAAAAGAGAAATGGGATCAAGAGGTGAATAGAAGGTGAAGAGAAAGAAGGAAAAGGGAAGGAAAGGGAGCAAGGTGTGTGATATGGATATGCCCACTCCCCACGAGAAATGCAACATTATTTACCACAAATGTGTTTTAAAAAAGACAACAGAAAGCCTGAAGAGGAAAGCAATACATTTGAAAAGAAAAAAAAGATAACAAAAAATTGAATGCCTTCTATTTTATATTATTGCTTCCACCTTTCTTCTGAACTGTGGAGCTATTCTGAGTTTAATTGGTCTAGTGTTTTCCTTCAAATGAATGGGCATTTTTGAAAGTGAACTTCTAAAGTAATAAGGCTACCAGCAGTGTTCCGTTTTCATGATGTCTCGAGTAACTTGCAAATTATTATGACACAGACAGTCTTTTACTTTTTCAGCTCTGAAACTTGCAAAGGTGCCCAGAGGCTAATAAATGGTGGGTGAATCTCATAAATGTAATAAATTCATAATAACTAGCTAAATAAATAATAGGTATATAGCTTTGCTATTGACTTTCATGAGTAATATTTGTGTATAAGAAGAAGGGATACAGGGTGACAGTTTTTAAAGTGCCTTATAAAGGGAACCATTTAAATATAATATATTGTTATTATTCTAGAAGCAAATACTTCCCTATAAGTAAAGGGTCTGTCAGCAATTCTAATGGAAACTTTAATTTTAAGGGTATGTAACTCAACCTTAAATTTTGCTGTCAGCTGAAATATGGTAAAGAAAGTTTCAGTGTCATTGTCAGGTTTTCAACAATTGGAATCACAAAACCCTACCTTTATCACATGTATATTAATTTAAAGCAGAAATCAGTAGTTGTCAATGCTATCCAATTTTATTCTGTTTGAGCAAGATGATATCTTTCCTAGAAAATTAGGGCTGCCAAACTTAGAAACATAAATATACCTTTGTGATTCTGCTTTATGCCAGTGCTTTGGTCAATTATAATGACTGGGTGCTTGCTGTAATACTGGCCTCCAAGTCATTTGGAGGAAAATAATTATGCCTGGGGCACTGGAAAATTTTCAATTTTGAACTAGAGTTGTGAGAGTATTAACAATCATGCCTACTGAGATGAACTATCTACCAGTGACATTTAAAACTAGCCTATTCATTTCTGTTCTTTATGGGCTAGATGTCTACTTTAGGAATTTATTGCAAACATCTGATCCAAAAGTAGTTATGTTCTTGACAACAAAAAGTGATAAAGAAGCGGTAGAGAGCAATGAAAATTGATGGGGGTAGTGAGTGATAAACAGCGAAGGAGACCCATTAATGGCCAGATGATTGGGAAAGCCTGAGGAGAACAGGCTGCGAGCTCAATTGGAGCACAGGTTGATCATTTTGTAGGTGCAGTCAGCAGGCCTTTACCCACTGAGTCTGGCTTCAAATGGGAAAGTAACTTATTCAAGTTTAGATCTGATGTCATTCTGCATTTCTAAAGAAGAAATAAGGCTCTTGCATGTGTTTTCCAGGAGGTTAATGTCATAAAATCAGTAAGTTTTAAGTCAGGTTCATAAAGAATCTTAAGCAAAATGAATGTGAATACAAATGTGAAATGCAAGTTTTCAGCTGGAACATGTAATTTCTAATGAGTGCTGATTTATAAAAGCACAGTATGATTGTGCATTCAGATATCAGGGACTCATATTTAGTCAGTTTTCTTTTTCAACTGAAGATTGGAAAAATACTGGAGTTTTGGAAATGGGATTTAAATATGTACTTTCTCCTCCTCTCAGCAAACAACAATAAAGGTATATTCATATCTGTCTTTGAATGGAGACATTTATGTTCTGTTTTCAGAAACAAGAAGAGGATATTCTATACATGTATTCTGTGCATGTAGTTCCTCTGAGTACCTGTACAGTATCCATCCAAAGAAGAACTAATTTCCTCCTTATATAGATTAAGAAGCTTACTCTATGAAAGATCAAAGATTCCTGCTAAGTTCGCGAAAGTAAGAAATTTTCAGAGAAAAAAATCTTTCTGGCTTCAAAGTACATTTTTCTGGGAAATCACATTATACTATGTTATATAGAAATTGTCAGACCACAGTGTTATTTTTAGCATTAGTAATTGTCCTAAAAAAGTAAAATATATTATGTTCTTCAACATGTAGCCATTAGTATCTACTGACAAATGAATAACACTTAACTTTTCATGATGTGGCTTTGAAAATAGAAAACGCAAGAGTCATGCCATTCTTGTTGAGTTTCAAATGAGACTCCTAAATGCTTCAGGGCAAAAAGTTGTCTCACATTTTTCCAGGTAACACTTCACTTCTCAAGTCCTGGCATACTGCTGGGCTTGAAATAGGTTCTCAGAGAAAGTTTCTTATAGATTTAAATGTCGCCTGGTGTTCAGCACAAAGAAATGGAAACTTGTGCACTTTCTTTTACATCTGCAAGGAGATATCAGCTGACCTATTCTATTTCCTGTCGGATGTTGAGAAGCCTGAGTTTTGGGATGAGACTGACATACGAATATACTTGCATCTTCCAGCAAAATCCTTAGATTCCCTTGCACATTGGGTCCAGATGACCCAGAGTACAGAAGGAAACCTTCACCCAGTCAAAGCAATGTGAATGAAGAAGGGACTATCATGTCACAGTCTCCTCTGTTGCAGAGAAAGTGGGTTTCTGGTAGATCCTGGTTACAAGTGGTTCCTAGACTGTGCAGCACAAGTGAAGATGTTTATAAACCTTTAGTCCAGAGAAAAATCATAGAAGTAGAACTGGTGCCAGGGCGTTGCTAGAAGAGAAGGCCAAACAGCCATTTAGGCTTGGCCTCAGGGCTCAATCACTTCATAATTTTTGCTCCTGGCCTCAGACTCTCCATTAATCTATTGCCTGAGCAGGTCTTCCCTGGCATCTCCCCTCCTAAAGCTATCTCTATAGATAACATACATTTTTTAGACCCAGTCCTAGTAAAAACAACGTGAATTTAGATATCAGCGATGCCAGTGCAATTGGTTGATGACATATTAAAAATTGAAATTTTTTAACCAGTGAAAAAATTCTCACAGATTAAAGGTGTGTTTCAAAAAATACTTTTCTTAATTTTGCATTCTATATTCCTAGCTTTATAATGATATTCAGTGGTTTATTTTCACATTACAAACTTTTTTATACTTTTCATTTTCCGTCACCATCAAGTAATAAAACACTGAGAAGAAAAAGTTACACAATTTAAAAATATAATCCAAAATTGGACCTGCATGGCAAGCATGAGGCCCTGAGTTCAGTTCCCTATACCAATAAAAACAACAGTAGCAACAACATAGGCAGGAATATACCTCAGAGGGAGAGTGCTTGCCTGGCAAGCACAAGGTCTTGAGTTTGATTCCTGGTATCAAAACCAAAACAAAACCTCACAAAAACAAAATTTGAATTGCTTGAATTAGCATAATATTTCTCTCAATTATCTATTCTGGGATAGTTTTTTAGAAGTTAAAAACATCTTATACATCACATATTTTATTTATGATTGCTTCTATGTATCAGCAAGTTGAAATTCTTCTGTATTTCTCTAACTTTATTTCCAGGTTTCCTGCATCTGTCTGTCTAGAAGTTACTAGAACAAGTTACTAGCCATTAGAAC
>PVKN010019326.1:0-16415 GCA_004027915.1 Capromys pilorides | reverse complement strand
TGTTGTCTTCATAGTATTTGTTCAGAGTACAAGATGCAGACTTGATATCTTATATAAACACTTAGTACAAATTTTTGTTCTCATTGAACTAAGAGAAAGTAGCTGTACATAAGTCCAATAGTCCATAACAGTAGTGGGTTATCAGCACAACTGGCAATCTCAGAAACTGTTGACTTGAGTCTTTTACAGCTTAGCATATTAATATGGCTTTATTTTTTACACCTCATGATTAGACTTTTCTGCTGGATGGTTAAGACTGAGGTAAAGCAAGACCTATGTAACAAAAAATGTAACTTTTGTATCTGGCAAGGTCAGTCAATAAATTAACTTCTTGCTCTTTATCAAGGTCAGTGAAATTTCTTTAGGATTTACCTGGGAACCATGTCAAGTGTCTCATAGTACTTTTGTCAGCATCATTCAGCTGGCGTCACAGCTGTTGCTTAACCAAGTTGCATGAAAGCATCGGAGACTTCTCTCCTGGTGACCCTGCCTAGGCACACTGTGCACCGTAGAATCACTTTTCTCTGTCATTCCACAATCTCCTTGATCAGCAGGTCAGTAACTCAGCTGAGCTGTAGGATGTCACAGTAGAGGTTCTCTCATATTCTGGGTCTTCTTTGATCTTGGAAGGCTAAGGCCAAATATTGGCCATCCTCTCAGCCCATCTATCTTTTTAGTTTTTGGTCTCCAAACCTCAGTCACTGAACAGAGAAGATCAATGATATACACTGTAGTGGAAATAATTAACTTAATTATTAAAAAATAACCTGAGTATTAAGCATCTTGAAATATAAAGTATAACAAGGGAACTGTTGTTTCTTACCAGCCATGGGTGTTCAAACAGTTGTACCTCTGTAGAATGCTAACACATAATAGTTGTATAGGTTTGCAGGGAAAATTTGAACTCAAAAGCCATACATAGTAATGTAACATAACAGTCATAATGACATTTTTGTTATACATTTAAATCTCTACCTTGGAATAAAATAGTCATTTTAGTCAATAATCCCCACATAGTACATAAGAACCTTTTACATAATGTGTTGTCCTTTAATAGAATGTCACTGAAGAAATTTGCCTGGGCTATTTAATCTCTAAGCATCTCCACCACATGCCACACCGGCCCCATCCATGGGCACACTGAGCCTGCCTGGACTAGGTGTGGTGGTACACTTCTACAATCCCAGCACTGGGGAGGCTGAAACAGGAGGATCACTGTGAGTCTGAGCTGCATAGTGAGACCCAGTACCAAATTTAAAAAAAAAAAATCTAAACATCTCCAAATGTAGTGGCAATGCACCACATGCACATCGCATAAGTATTCTGTTAAAAAAATATATATCATTTGACTAATGACCTCATGTGACTTGACAAGAATCTTTTATTATAAATATCTGGAGCACAAGAGAAGGCAGACGGCTGAATCTGAAAGAAAATGTCTATTACTATAAACAACACCAGTGTTACATTTTAGAAGACTACATTTGGAAGGCATGAATATTTTTAATACCAGAAGATTAGCAATAACAAATTGTCATTATTTTGTTTCTTAAGTTAATTTTGTATCAACAGCATCTTTTCAGCACAAGCCCTTATTGTATTATTTTTTTATGGAGTTTTCAGCTTCGTTATCCCCGTACACTCTCTTATGCGCTCACACATTTTTTTCTCCTAACAGGGTCCCTAGATTTCTAGAGTAGGTGTAGATCCCAGTGTGATCACTAATTGTACCAAAGTACGTCCCCACTGGGGGCTTATGAGCTGCTGAGCCAGGAGGGTTATTCTTCTCCCAAACCATGGGGAAAAGTTGAGCCCACGCATGGAAGACAATACTCTGGTTCCTGGTTTTCCTCTTCTAGAAGGTGATACTTTTCTTGTGTGGGGGAAGTAATGGGAGCTTCCTGCAGAGGCTTTTCCCAGTGACTCAAGTGAAAGCCATACATAGCATTGTAATATAACAGTCATAAGGACATTTTTGTTACGCATTTAAATCTCTTCTTAGCAGAGAAAGAAATCTAAGCCCACAGCTTGCAAGGAAAGTCGCAGCCCAGGAGGGAGAGAACAGTTGGGCATAAGCACAAAAGACTACATGTTGCCCAAGCTGAATGTGCTGCAGCTCACAGAAGAATACGCTGAAGTCTGGCCAGTTGTCCCTCGAACACGTACTTTCCCACCTAGGAGTGCAGCTATGGGCTGAGTGACTATTCACAGATCTGCGCCAGTATTCCACCAAAAATCTGATAGGTTTTCTCTTTCACTTGTGGTTAGCATGGGTTCCTTGGGCCTGTGGGGTAGAGACCCAGGGCCCCATCACTCTGAGCCCTGAGCCCAGCCCAAATCCTTCCTTCTTTTTCTCCAGCAGGTTTGAACATTCCAGCTTGGAATGTCCCTTCTCCTTGCAATAGGCACACTGCTCTGGATCAAGCAGAGCATGGCATGTTGAGGCCATCTGCCTTCCCCCGCCCCTTTCTCGGGTCCCTGGCTGACTCCTCTTGCTACAAGCTGCCAGGGATGCTTTTGCCTGCTCTTTCTGAAGTCTCACTCTTTGCCCCCTCTAGTTTAGAACACCTTCTGAGCTACTCGGTCAATTGAGTCATAGTCATTCCTCAAAACCCACCCAGCTTCTCAAACTTATAGTGCATATCAGGGGCTGACTGGGTGACAAAAGCTGCATTAACCACGTGGATACCCTCGGGAGTCTGTAGGTTGAGTGGAGTGCATGTCCCATGAGCCTCCAGGAGGCCCCCCCTCCTTCATCCCATCCCTGATGTACCTTAGCCACTTTGTTTAAATTTGCAGGGTGGCAGGAAGGCCCAACTAGCCCTTTCGCAAAGCCCGATGGTGGGCTTCCAATCGCTGCATGCTTTCCACAGTGTTATGATCACAGTTAGGCAACTCCCAGGGCACAGCATGTGCACTGCCCCTGCTCTGTCCTGCCCAGTAATCCCAGGGCCCAACCTCACTTGATCCTCAGCTGCCTTCCAAATTCTTTTTCTTTCCTCTAAAGAGAGTAAGGTCAGTGATACCTGCTGACAGCCACCCCACGTGGGGTGGTGGGTTTCTAACACTAGTAATCAGAGTCTCAGGCTGTTCTGGGCTTTCCAATTATACAAATCACTAGTGCTGAAGGGGACATGAACCAGACAGACCACTGGTTTCCTCCTGCCCCTGGCAAGGGCACCTGTGGAGGGGCCGAACAGAGCCCTGGGCTGAGGAAGAGATTTTCCCACAAGGTGGAATCTGGCACAGGCTCCACAGAGGGTTGCCAGTGAGGCTCCGAGGAGGGCATGAGACAGGACAGGGCAGTAGTCGAACAGGATATTGGAGTCACCCTTCTCTGGAGCTGAGGGCCGGCAGGGGCCTCTGCTTAGATGACCTCTCTTTTGTCCCCAGAACTTAATCAGGAAACCTCACAAGCATACATCTTAAGCCAATGGGGTAATACCCGAACAGCTCCCACCCAGGAATCTACAGAGAGGAACTGGTCTGGGGGCCAGGTTTCCCGGTGACTTCTTCTCACACCCTGCAAAATACTTGAGGATCAGTCTTCCCCTCTATTCACCATCCTACATCACAACAGAGCCATTCTAAGTCATATAGGGTGTAGAGCTTCTGCAGCTTCATCCCTATCCCATAAACACCTTTAAGCTTGTCAAAATTTCTAATCTTGCAGCTCAGAACAGTCAGCTGACTACCTACTGGGCCCATCCTAACTCAATTTAGAACAAAGAAAGAAAAAACACATTACCAAATCTTCCCTCCCCCCCCACCTGGTGGTCCAAACAAAAGCCTAATGCTAACAAAGTTCAAAACAATGGCAATTCCCACCATGATGTGAGGCAGATGGGCTGAATTCTGCAGAGTCTCCAAGCATAGACCCACAAGGACTAAGAAGGGCAGGAGAAGTGCCATCAATCCTCCAAGCCAGATAACAGATTCAGGTGTGATCTGAAGACGCAGGTGCATTTGGGGAGACACAGAACACACATACAAACAGTCCTGGGATGGTAACCACTCCCAACTGGTAATTTGGAATGATTTGTAGACTAGCAATGACCAAATTCAGAGGCAAACTCTGACCAAATGCTCAGCCACACCAAGTGGAGGGTTCCACCTTGCCAGATGGCAGGGCCTACACAAATGTAGCCAACATGAGTCCTAAAAATATTAGTCCAAGGAAACAAGTCCCTGCCTGAGCCTGAAAGCTAACCAAAATTCTTCCGATTCTTACCCAGGCAGGATGTGGGCCTGGTTGTTCCACCTCATAGCTGCAGTGTCCTGCCCCACAGTCTCCAAGCCAGGGTTTCCTGTCACTGGAAAGCCCACAGCCAGGTTGGGAGGCTCATGGCCTCCTCAAACAAGAGCCTTCCCTGGAGTAGTGGAGCAGTCTCGCTGGGGCCTCCAAATGTCATAGCTAATCATGAGAAACACTTGCAGAGGCCAAGAGGGTACAAGGAAGTTTTATTTGCCAGCTGGATGGTGTTCAGCAAATTCCAAAGCACCAATGACCTGAGGCCTTGTTCTTCATGGCTTTACACATTAACTAGTTTCCAATCACCATGGACACTGTATTCCAGGGGATTTCACAAGATTTGTATTACCCAGGTATTTGTCAGGCACAATGCAGTTAAACTTACTGACCCATAGTTTATCGATTGGCTCCTCTAGATGAAACACTTGTTCCTCTTTTATGTGGTTAGCTAAAGGGGGTGAGGAGTGAGTTCATCTAAAGTTTAAGGGAGAGTCAGGGAGATAGCTCAGTCAAATAAGCACTTGCCTGGCAAGCTCAGGGTCCTGAGTTCAATCCCCCATACTGAGAAAAAAAAAGTGTAAGAGATTTTTAAAATGGAGGTCAAAATTAAAATGGAGTTACTTCAGCCTCATCAATACAGGTCTTGCTGCTCCAGGGTTCTACCCCCTTGAGAAGTGCAGGGAGGCTCTGGCACATCTCCCACAGAAGGCTGCGCAAGCTTGCCTTCACCAAACATTCTCTGCTGCTGTAGAGCATTCCTGGGCCTCCCCGGCTCTGTGTGCCAGGCCCTTGATGGGAAAACAATCGCTTTTGTACATATTGAAGTGTCATTCTGACCCAAAGAGATAAATGTGAATTTTATATGAATTTTATATTATAGTGTGTTATAAATGTTTTATAACTTTATATTAAAACAATAATTTTATATAACATTTTAATATTAGATAATTTTTTTTAGTACCAGGTATTGAACTCTAGACCTTGTGCTTGCTGGACAAGCACTTATTCTACTGAGCTACTTCCCCAGCCCTAGATAATATTATAATAAATAATAAGTTATGACTGCATGTGTTTATTGAATACAAGATGAAGTTAAAATTTATGAATATAAAGTAGAATAATTACTTCAAGCCAATTATGTGTCACATCAAACTTTTTTAATGAAAACATTTGAAATCTGCACTAAGGTTATTTTGAAATGAACAGTACGCTACTGGTGACTATGTTAACAACCTGGGCAGCTAGATCTAAAAACAGCCCTTGGTTCATCCTGAGATGTGGTACCTTATCCATCATCTTCCCCTTCCCCACCTCTCAGTTCTCACGGGCGTTCTACGCTCTGCTTCCAGGAGCCTGGGGCTTTAGATCCCACATGTAAGTGATGTCACACAGTATTTGTCTTTCTATGGCTGCCTCATATCACCTAGTATGTTTTCCAATTCCCTCCCTATTGTTGAAAAGGACACAATTTCCTTTCTCATGGCCGAGTAGTATTTCAGTGTGTGTGTGTGTGTGTGTGTGTGTGTGTGTGTTCATATGTGTCTATGCATGGGTGTGTGTGCCATACTTTATCCCTTCTCCTGAAGAGTGTTTAGGTTGGTTGCATACCTTGATACTTTGAACAATGCTACAGTTAACATTGGGGCACAGTAACTCTTCAACAAACTGATTTCAAATCTTTTAAGGTTCAGAAGTGGAATTGCTGGTTTATAAGGCAATTCTACTTTTTAGGAACTTCTCTGAGGTTTTCCATTGTAAGCTGCAGACCCACCATCAATCCACAGAGTCTTCTTTTCTTCACATTCTTGCCAGGAATTTATTTTTTAGTTATCTTTCTGGCAGATACGAGATGTTACCTCATTGTGGCTTCAAGTTGTATTTCTCTAACGATCACTGAATATGAGCATTTTTCATGTGTCTGTTGTCTTTTATATGAGTTCTTTGGAAAAATATCTATGTAAATTGCTTGCCCAAAAAAAAAAAAATGTAGAGCTATAAATCGCTTGCCCATTTTTTGTATTTTATTTTGTTGCTGTGGAGTTGTTTGAATTCCTGGTGTATTTTCCATGTTATTCACTTAACAGATGTATGATGTGTAAATATTTTCTCCCAGTTCACATGCTATCTCCTTACTCTGTCAGCCATTTTCCTGTGCTGTCTGGAAGCTTTCTAGTCTGAGGTGGCCCCATCTGGCCATTGTTGCTTTTGTTTATTGCACATTTGGGATCAAATCCAATTAAAAAATAATTGTCCCAATTAATGTTCTATAGTTTTTCTCCTGTTTTTCTAGTAATTTTACAGTTTCTTTTTTACATTTAAGTCTTCAATCCACTCTGATTTTTTACATGATATAAGTAAGAATACAGTCCTCTATGTGCGGACGTCCAGTTTTCCCAACATCAGGTATTGAAAGACGATCATTAGTGCATTCATTGTGTATTCTTGGCCATTTGTCAAGAAGCAATCCGTATGTATGTGGGTTCATTTCTGGGCTCTCTGTTTCATTGGTCAGTGTGTCTATTTTTTCTCAGTATAATGCTGTTTTAAAACCACAGCATTGTAGTACTTGGAAATCATAGTCTTGTAACTTCTACTCTGTACATTCATGATTGAGGTTGTGTGTGTGTGTGTGTGTGTGTGTGCGCGCGCTCGCATGCGCGCACGTGCGCGCACATGCATATGCATGTACACACACATGTGTGTGATTCCATATGAATTTTAGGATATTTTTCTACCAAAAACATGGTAAATTAATTTTACTCACTTTTTTTTTTTTTTAGAGAAGGGTCTACAGGGTGTTCAGGATCTCACTTCTACTAGACGGACTCGTAGTAATCTACCTGTTTACAGCCTCCCAAAAACTGGGATTACAAGCCAGTGTGCCTCCATGCCCAGTCTCAATTGCTGCCTCAATGTGCCCCAGGGGTGGGCCGGCAAGGCAAGGCTGGGGATTGAATTCCTAGCCCCTGGGCCTGCTTGCAGGTACTTTAATCCACTAAGCTATTCTGCTGGTCCTATGGTAATTTAATTTTAAATAGGGATTGCATGGAATCAGTAGATTTGGGTAGCACTGATACTTCAGCAATATTACTTTCTTCAATCTATGTGTGTTCACAGATCATTTTTGTACTTATTTGTGTCTTCTTTCATTTAGAGTTTTCAGCATATACGTTTTTTTTCTCTATTATGGTTTGGATCTGAAGTGTCCACCCGAAGTCGCATGTGCTCAGAGGTGGGGCTTGGGGGAAGTGGCTGGGTCATGGGGTGCTCTTCTCAGGAACTCTTGGCTGAATGCACTGTCAGGAGCCGAGGCCTGGCAGGACAAGATGGGTCGGGGCAGGGAGCTGTAGCCAGGAAGGTGCACTCCTGTCCCGGGATCCTGCCTGTAGCCCCCAGCAGCCGCCGTGGGCTGAGCAGCTCTCCTCTCCCGCTTCCTTCCTGCCACTCTGCCTCAAAGCCAGCAGCCACACAGACTGCGCCCTCTGATGCTGGGAGCCAAGATAAATCTCGTCCTCCTTTCAGTTGTAAGTGCCAGGTGCTTCGGCCCAGCGCAGGAAGGTAACTAATGCAATCTTAACTGTAAAATTTATCCCGAAGAATTTTTCTTCAGTAGCTGTGGCCAAGGGAATAGTTATCCTTGATGTTTTTTCAGATTGTTCATTGTTAGTGTATTGAAATGCTACTGATATTTGTGGGTTGATTTTTATATTCTGAAACTTGACTATATTCTTTCATTAATGTTAGCAGTTCTAGGGGTGGAGCCTTTAAGGTTTTCCACATAGAAGAGCAGGTCACCAGCAAACGCTGACAATGTCCTTTCTTTTTCTATTTTGGGGTCTTTTCTTTCTTCCCCTTGGGTGATTGCTCTGGAAAGGACTTCCAGCTCAGTACAGAGTAGGAGCAGTGAGAGTAAATGTCCTCGTCTTATTCCAGGTCGTACAATAAAGACTCTCAGTTTGTCTCTGCTACATGGAATGTTAGATGCTCTAGAACAACAGTCGTGTTGCATGAGAACAGGACTCAGGGTGCTATAAGACTGATGAAATGAGGCCCACAGACCCGAGACCGCATGGAGTACAATTTACTGGGGACTCAGCAGCAGAGGCAGCAGGACACCGTGACGTGGGCAGAAGTGAGGCGTGTACTGATCAGGACAAAGTGACTCATCAAGCAGACTGCACCTAGTCTATCTTAAGCTAAATAGATATCAGAGTTGGACACATCTACGGTGCCGGAGTCCAGCTGTAAAGCTCTCTGCACCACTCTGACGGCATTGCCCGTGTGCATCCTGGGAGATGATGCAGGAAAAGCAGCCCAGGGTTACGTGAGAACATTGTGGCTGTACGACTCAGGATGAGCATGGTCACGAACACTGAGCCCAGGCAGCTGGGGGTGTGGTTTCTGTTGTTTTTAGGTACATTTCTTCTATACTTAAACTCATGAGTTTTATCATAAAAAGATGTGGAATTTTATCGGATGTTCTTCTGTGTCATGTGGTTTTTGTTCTTCATTCTGTTAACATCTTGTGCCACATTTCTTGCTTTGCATATTTTGAAATAACTTTCATCTCAGGGATACATTTAATTTGAGTGCAGTAAGTGATCCTCTTTAAAGTGTTGGTAAATTTGCTTTACTAATATTTACTTAAAGACGTCTGTATCTGTGTTTGAGGACATTGGTATGTAATGTTCTTTTCTTGTAATGTCTTTGTCTGAGTTTGGCATCAGGTTGACGCTGCACCTGTGAAAGGAGTTTGAAAGTAACGGCTCCTCTTCAAGGATTTGGAAATGTTTGATTTTTTTTTGATTGATTGATTGATTGATTGATTGATTGATTTTTTTGCAGAGCCAGGGATTGAACTCAGGCCTGTGTGCTTGCCAGGTGAGTGCTTATTCTACTGAGCTATCTTCCTAGCCCCTAAACTACGGATTTGTTTGTTTCGCTTTTGGTGGTACCAGGGATTGAACTCAGGACCTTGTGTTTGCCAAGCAAGCACTTATTCCATTGAGCTATCTCCCTGGCTTGGAAACATTTGAGAAGATTAGTTATCAGTGCTTCAGTGTTGAGTAGAGCTCAGCAGTGAATCAAACTGCTGATTTGGTCTTGGTGAGCTGTATATGTGTAGGTAAAAAGGAAAAGCCGCACAAGAGAAGTTATTCTTAAGACTTTGTTCTTCTGTAACTGCTTCGGGAATTTGTGATTCTTTTCTTGTTCCCCATAACCATGAGAGTGTAACCAGACATGCAGGAGGCTGGATTACCACTATACCAAGCTTCAGAAGATGGCGATCATCCATCTAGCCTTGTAACTGATGACCTCACCCTGCTAGCGCTCAGAAGCACGTCCAGGCTGTTGTGTCTCCCCTTTGTACCCCCTTCTTGGGCATCATAATGCATCTGTGTAAGCCCTAGACCACCAGAGACCAGGGCCTGATATTCTTTATTAAATTTTTTGAAACTATTTATTTATTTATTTGATACAAAGTGCTGGCCTGATAGCTCAGCAGATTAAAGTGCCTGCTTAGGTAGAGTGCAGCAGCCAGCATGCCGTGCCAGCAGGGCGTGCTACAGGGATTGAGACTGGACATGGTGGTGTGTGTGCCTGTATCCAGCACTTGGGAGGCTGCAAACAGGAGAATCACTATGAATCCGGTCTAGGTAGTGAGACCCTGTAGACCTTGTCCTAAATACAGGAAAAAATAAAAAAACATTTGGTACAGGATCTCACTACTCAGCTCAGACTGGTAGTGTCCCTCCTGTCTCAGCCTCCCCAGGGCTGGGATTATAGGCATGTGCCACCATGCCCGGTTTTGGTGGGTGGCTGGGACGGGGAAGGGAGGGTATGGGGGGGTGGGGAATGGTACATGGTGGGGAGGGGGGCTGGCATGCCATGCAGTATGGGACATGGAACACAGGTCCTTGTGCTTGCCAGGCAGGCACTCAGACTGCTGAGCTATCTCCCCAGCCCAGGGCCTGATGTTCTTGAAATGACCCCTTTGGGTGCCCATTGCTGTAAATAAGTCTCCTCACGTCTTGGTGGCATTTCAGTGTTTCTGCTTGCTGTTGCCTGGACACTTACCCATTTCCTCTGGGCCACCCAGGTCTTAGGCATAGAGGTGCTCATAGTAACCACTCATTATGAACTGTGACAGGTCATGGCCTGGTATGAATTGCTGAATTATTATGGTGGTCATCTAACATGGCTGAAGCCCTTAAAACAACAGCTGATCTTCCCAGAGACCACCTCCCTCCTTCTCCAACTCAGCCCAGGGTGCAACTTCCTTTCACCTTTCCTGCCACCTCAGGGAAGGCTCCAATCAGCTCCTTGGGTGTTGCTGAACCTGCTCCTCAAACTCCACCCGTAGCAAAAGTCCAGCAAGTCCCGGCTCCCTGTCTCAGGCCTGAGGGTCTGCCCATCTCCCCGCCCTCGATCTTCTCTGCGTGTTTAGGGTTGAGAAAGGGTTCCCCTCCCCCTATTTCTGCTTCTCTGCTGTTGCCACCACTGCTGCCATTGCTTTTGCCTCTAAAACCTGCCACACTGTTCTTCTGTGGTATCAACAGTAATAGCTCTTTTAGTTTAGTACACTCTTTCACTAGTCTAAGGGCTGGACAATTTTGTTTATTTAAAAAATTTAGCTTTGTTGATCTTTTGCATTGTTTTTCTAGCCTTTTATTTCTACTCTGATGTTTATTATGTTCTGCTTTTGTTAGGCTGTTGCTCAGTTTGTTCTTTTTTCATATTCTAGAGAAATATGAATATATCTCTTGCTTATGCAGTTGGGTTTTGTGCTATCGTATGTTTCTTTTTATTAATTAGTAGACTTTTATCTAAGTCTGAAGGGCTCCCTTAGCAATTCCTGTGGTCGGCTCCTGGAAACGTTTCTATTTCCTCCTCATCTCTCACAGACCGAGCCACGGGTTCTTGCATGGCTCCTGTCCTTCTTCAGCCCCCTGAATGCGTCATCTGATCCTCCCAGCCTGCAGGGCCCTGCTAAAGAGCCCACACGTCGTTACATGAGCATCCCTTTGTCTGGTGTGTCTCTTGCTACTACTCTCCATTTTTTCTTTGATTTTGATAATTTGATTATAACGTCTTGGAAAACTACGCTTGCGGTGGAATTTGATTGGAAATGCGACTCTGCACCTGGCGGCGCGCGGGGACTTCCGCCCACAGGAGGGAGCTGTCAGCCATCTTTTCTCTGAGCTGCTTCCTGCCGCCTTTTCTCTTTCTGCTGCTTTTGTAATTCCTACTGCACCAAGCTTCTGACTCTTGATGATGTCCCTCAGCCCTTGTAACTTTTCTTTGGAGCTCATTGTCAAGTCTATTTAATCTTCCTTCCAAGTCTCCGAGTTCAGTTCTCTTCTACTTTTTATCTCTAAAATTTCTATTATTAAAAAAAAAAAAAAAAAAAAAAAAACAAAAAAAAACCTAAATTTCTAATTCCTTGTCAGAGTTCTTGCTTTGTTCCTGAGTTGTTTTCTGAATTTCGCTTAGTGTCTATATACGTAGGGGGCACTGAGCTCCTGCTAGGGATTAGCCTGGATTCACCCAGATCGTTCCTTAGATCTTGGCCTCTCCAGGATCCACTGCTGAAGCCTTGATTATTTCCTTTGCAGGGGTCGTGATGCCCTGACTCCTTGTAACCCTTTCATTTTTGTCAGCCGAGGAAAGCCCGTGCCTCTCCCCAGTGCATGGCGGCTCTTCTCTGGTAAGGACGGGCCTTCCTTCCTGGCCTGCCCTGTGGACAGAGCAGCTCTACCTGGCCTAGCCTGTGATTCAGACAGGACCAGTGTGTGGCCACCCAGGCAGACGCCTGCCATGAGTCCTCTGCTTGGCTGGCTCGCTACCTTCACTCTGGTTCCAGATGGGGCAGCTCCTGCTCTCTGCGGGGACCCCTGGCTGAGTTCTGCTACCAGGTGGGGTTTCTGCATGGCTTCTCTTTAGGCCAGTCCCAGAACACATTCTCTGCCTTGGAGACTACGTTCTTTGCTACGAGAATGCAGCTGGTAGGCTAAGCTATCATATTAGATATAGAGGCTGCTGGGATAGCTGGGACCAGAAGCTACATGCACTAGGAATTGTGACTAAAGGGCCAGCCAGCCAGTCAGTGGGCTAAAGTGCCTGCTTAGGCAGAGCGCAGCAGCTGGAGTTAGATCCCCAGCCTGCCATGCTGGCCCTGCCCCCGGGTGAGCTGAGCTGGTGATTGAGACTGGGCGTGGTGGAACACACCTGTAATCCCAGCACCTGGGAGGCTGAAAACAGGAGAATCACTACGAGTCCAGTCTGTACAGTGAGACACTGTAGACCATGTACTAAGTGCATAAAAAAAAAAAAAAGCAAAGACATTGCGAGTGAGGATTATTTCTCCAGAAGGTGGAGCCACAGGATGAGGTTTTAGCTGAGTCACACGCACCAGGGTTTGGTCAAGCATGTCAGTCTCCTGTGACGGGAGTGGTGACTCGAGTAGATGGAGGTAGATTCTCCCTCCTCCATGGAGCTGCTGGAGTGGCCTCAGGTTCGACATGGAGGGTGGACATGCAAGGGCTCAAGCTAAGGCATCCTCCCCGGCCTCCAAATGTCACCGCTCAGCTTTGTGGGTGGGCTGGGAAATCGCCTGGTCCCTGTGCTTGGTTCCACGGTGGGCAGGAGCATAGAGGCACACAGAAACCCTGCACCGGCTGCTGCCACCTCACTCTCCGCCTTCTGACTGTCTTGGGGCGCTCCAGCTGTGCTCCCTCTGAGGCAAAACCGCCATGGGTTTCCCTGGAAGCACTCAGCTAAGGCAGCCGGGTGGCTGCCTTGTTCTCTCGTTTTCCTCAGTAGAAGCCATGACCTGGAGGAAGTCCCGCCTGGTACCGCTGCTTGGGCGGTGTGGAGCGGCAGCTCGATGATGACGGTGAGGCTGCTGCTCTCGCCTTAGGGCTCAGTTCTGAAGCCGCAGAGTTGTCTCAGGCCTGTTTCCGTGTAGTGGGCTGTTCAGACAGGCACTCTGGTCCGTGGATAGCTGCTAGCTGGCCTCCGCCAGGCAGAGTGGGCCTCTGTGACGTGGTATCTCCCCGGGTCGTCCCGAGGGTGGAAAGTGTGTGATGCTGTGTTGGAAACAAGTGCTTGCTGAGCCAATACAAGACGGAGTAGTTTAGGAGTAATTATTATTTCTGAAGCCACAAAACTGCTCCAACCACTCTGAAGCAACCCAGTGAGGACTGCAGTGCACACGGAACCCAGCGACCATCGATGGCCGCACACAAACAGCTGGCAGCATGGCCCCAGGCCACCCATGCAGCTCCAGAGCAGAGCTCGGGGAAACAGCTGTTCTCTTTCACTGCTGGGAAAAGAGAATAATTATTTTTCACTCTACCCCCAGGAGCATATTCCAACTAAGAGTGTCCTTGGGAACTTAAAACACAGGCTTAAAAATGAATGTAGGTGATTTTTACACGCCTCCGGTTACACGTTGTTGTCACTGTGTACCCACGAGGTCACTTGGTCTTTATGAAGGTGGCTCTGTGCGTGCTTGGATCTGAGATGACAAAAGCCAGCCTGGATAACCCCACGCAACAGAGAAGGAGAACGGGCGAGGCATCTGCTTGTTCCAGGCCCTCGATGTAACACCGAGGTCCACAGCCCACGTCCACATCTCGCTCACTGCATACCCAGAAGAAGCTCTTTAGGAGATGAAAAACACAGTTAAATATTCATCAGAAATTGTTCTCCTGCTCTGGGTGTCTGCGTAAGTTACGCTGAACCTGCCTCAAAGGAGACATTTGCCAGTCTTCAGATTTCTGGAAGATTGTGCCATGAGGGTCCAGCGCATCAAGGCCAGAGCTGCTGGCCAATGCGTCCCAGGGCTCAGGCCGCACAGCAGAAGGCCGCCCGCCACCTGCGGTGCTGAGGGTGAGGAGCCCAGAACCACACTCACGCCCGAACATTCCGCGCTCTCTGCGGGGTGATATCCATTTATTCTAAAACAACAAAGCATTCGAGGCATTAGCTGGCTCTGCGTAGACACTCTCGTATCTACGAGGATCGCCCAAAGTGGATGCATTGTCTGTGGTGTCTTCATATTCACCAGCGTGCTATGTGAGACAAACACTGTTCAGGGTTCTAAGAATGGGCTCAGGGACCCAGGAACGCGACGCAACAGAAGCTTGATCTTCATGCCCTATGGCGGTATAAACGAACTGCTGGAAAACACCTTGGAAATATTAATAACCTTATTCCTTGATATGTAAATCATATTTAATATTTTTAGCCAAATATTTTTAAATAAACAAAAGTAATAAATTTTCATGCATTCTATTTATGAAATTTTTTCATTTTTATCCTTGAGCAAAAATAAGTTTTGAAAATATTTTAACCAGAGATCCCTAATAATGGCATGCTAGGAAAACAGTCAACTGGATCCTTGGTCAAAATAAAATAGAAAAATAAAAACTGCAGCGCATAGAATCCCGTGACTAGTCCACGAAAACGTAATCTTTCAGAAAATCCCGAGCAGCTTACAGAATGTGCTGGAACATCCAGTGTTGGGATCTGGGGGCACAGAGATGCTTAGGGCCCGTGGCGGGTCCTAAGCCACTGCCCCAACTTTTTCTCCATCCTCTGGGCCACAGACATGCTGTGTGCACAGCTGCCACTCTAATCACCGAAGTTCATTCCAAAGCAGGTGCAGCTGGGTCAGCCTGGGGAAGCCGATTGCCCTAAGTCTCCTAGCTCCCAGGTCTAGTCAGTACCAGAAATAAGGTTAAAAGCGTTTGGAACCGTGTGTGTGGTACCTGCCTATATTCCCGGCACTGAAAGAGACTGAGGCAGGAGGATGGCAAGATCAAGTCCTACCTTGGCGAGTTAGCAAGATCCTGTCTCCAAGTTAAAAATAAAAAGGGCTGGGGATGTAGCTCAGTACAAAGGCCCTAGACTCAATCTTGATCACAAAAATTTTAAAAAGGAATGAGAACTGAGTGAGCCAAATGAAAGAATCCCCCACTGTCCCAGAGCTCAGTGTGAAGTGGATAGATGAGGGTGGGTGGGGTCTGTTCCATGCAAGAAGCCCCACACTACAGCATCTTGTAAAATGCAAGGCACCGTCTCTTACATGCCTGGATGCCTGGAAACGGGAAGCGTTGCAATGGCAGCCCTATTCTCTCCTCCTCCTACGTCACCCTACAGTTCTTCTCGCTAAACGGGTGGAATATATTTACTTGAACCTGGCCTGGTGTTGGGACTTGCTTTTGCTAATAGAGTGACCCAGAAGTCCTGGTGTTCTGGTGCTCAGCCTGAACTTTAAACAGCCTTGTAGCTCTCCCTGGACTCTTCTGTGCCTCTGTTGTTACCACACCGGACAGAGATGCACCAAGCTTGGGGATGGAAGGCACACTGACCAGAACTGCATTACACTTCGCATGTTTTACATGCATACACACACACACACACACACACCCCTACACATACACATGCCTATACACACCTACACGCACACATCTACACATATCAACACACCTACACACACACACACACACACACACACACACATGGATTCACATTTGCTACAAACTGAAATGATTTCCCCACCAACCCCATCTGACCTTTGAGAGCCTCTTAGCCTGCCTACCACAGGAAGAGCACGCTGCTGCTCACTTCCCTCGGAACTCGCTGTTCCCACTGTTCCTGCCACTTCCTAAGGCAGCTCTGGAGTCCTCTCTCTCAGGTGCCTTCAATTGCGCTGCCGAGGCCGCCTCGATGTCCTGAACCCATTCAAAGCATGGACCTTCTGTGATCATTTTGACTTTGGGAAAGAGCCACAGCCTCCTAGTGGCAGATCTGGTGAACAAGAGGGACAAGGACATGATGCCACATTTTCCCAAGCCTGCCTCTCTGTTGGAGGATGCTTTTCAGCACCATTCACCATATTTTTTATTACAAGTCATGAAGACACCTGGGAGGATCAGCATAGATCCAGTTGTCACAGTACTCCTGTGTGCGTGCTGTGTGTCAGGCTTACCTCACTGGGAAAGCAGACGGAAAGAAGAGGAGAGAGTCCTGAGAGAGACAGAGACACAGACAGACAGGCAGGCAGGCAGGCAGGCAGGCAAGCAGGCAGGCAGGCAGGCAGGCAGACAGACAGACAGACAGACGGACAGATGGACGGACGGACAGACAGACGGAA
>PVKN010019325.1:0-16410 GCA_004027915.1 Capromys pilorides | reverse complement strand
TGAAATGAACTGAAAAGAAAGACTGGACCCAAGGAATTTAGTAAAAATCCTATGAAAATATAAAGATGAGCAATAATAGAAGGAACACAAGAAAATTTGGCAGTAATTATACCAGCAAAATTGAATTCACAGTAAAAATTTTTAAAGTGGTCACTTTCGGCTGTTGAAAAATAAAAGTTATAAAAATTGTAACAGAAAAACGAAAAATAGAAAAGAAAGTACGTTTGTGTTTGGCTTAGCCAAATAAATGATGAGAGGTTTGAGCTCAGTGCTGTGGACAAACACCTGACTTAGTATCCACCGTTGCAGGCAGGAAATGTGGGAATAAGGAGGAATGCAGAAATAAATAATTTCCTCTCTTCCAGTGCCCATAATATAATTACCAAAGCCTTTCAAGTTTCAATCCTGCGATGAAAACTGCCTCACCTGGTAGTTTCCCACATCTATAAGTCAGTGCGCTGTGTACAACAGTGAGCGATTGAACTGCGGGATTGAGCTTGTTGCTTTCCTTTTCCAACAAATCTTATCTTCTGTCATAAAAAGAAACTAGATCTCCCTTTTTTTAAATAGGCTTTGTAATGAGAAACTTCACCTGGTTTCTTCTTTGATGTGCTTTTCTTTCCCAGGTATTTCCACTTTGATTTTCTGAGCAATAAAAGCAGTATGTTTGGGGAGGTTTGCTTGTTTGAAAGAAAGAGAAGTTAGAATGACAGATGCGTGGTTTTGAGAAAGCATCTCGCCCCCTCGTTTAAATTCCTACGAAAACTGAACTTCCGTACTTGCTCAGTGGGAAGCGAGCCATTTGAGACTCTCCACTTCCATCAGCGAACAAAGAGCGTGTTCCAGCTCTGCCGTCACGTGGGGCTCCTCGCTGGGGTACACAGCGCAGCAGAGGACCTGTTTGCCTGCTTATGCGTCATGCAGGCTTCACTGCTGGCTCGTCACCGGCAGCCACGTGTCAGATGGCCCCTGCCAGGTGGCTCGTGATCGCTTCCTGGTGGCTGCCTTAGATCAAGCTTCGGAGAGTTACGCTTTGGATGAATCTTGGAAACTGACTCTGACAGTTGAGTGCTTGGCAGGCCACCAATGGCTTGATGAAACTGAAGGGCTGTCCTCTCAATTTTTCCTGCAGCACTGTGAAATTAGTCTCTATTCATTCCCAGAAGGCCCCAGGACCCCCACGTGGAGGAGCCTACCTGCTTCCCTCATTAACTTAGGGGGTACAGTTGCTCATTACTGTAATTTCCAACTTCTAAATCTTAAACTCTCTTGCAACTTTTCTTGAGAAAGTGTGCGATTTAAGTAAATTACAGATAATGAAAAACTCATCGTGAACATTAGTGACAAATTCAGTGACATTTCTCAAGAATAAAACTTGATCATTAAAAATAATGCTATGGACAATGTGGTAGTACTGGTTGTGAAAACTATAATTGTGTGTCTCCTATTTGAATCTGTGATACTTCTGAGTTAAAAATATTGGTAAACTATTATGTGGGATCTCTGTGAAGAGTGAATTGTGGTAAACAAAATAATAGGAATTTGTTTCTAATACTTTTTTGTTTTGTTTACTATTTTTATTCACATTTAAAAATAAAAAGCAAACACACACGTACACACAAAGTCGCTACCATCGGGCCGTGCCCTGGACCGTGCTGGTTACTGTCTCTGCATGCGGCCCAGGCTTTCCTGTGGGCCCGGGACTTGCTGCCCCCTAGGCCCTGCTCTCTGAGGCCATCTCTGCCTACACCCTGCTCTTGTCATCCTAGACTCTTCCACTGCGTTGACCTGCACAGCGCAGAACAGGCTCTCTCTCTCTGCAATGCCGCATTTCTCCTTGCAGCTTTTATTTTCTAGCACCTTGACAACATCTCTCGTTCATAAATACTGGTCACCAACAACTGCAAAGAGTGAAACATTCGATTCGTTGAACAGTTTTAGAAAGAAATGTTGGATTTCTGCCCTCTGTTTTACCTTGGTTCTCAAAACCAATCAACGTTACTTTATTATAACATTCAGCCTAAACAAATACAAGGAGCTGAAATCAGGGCGCTAACTGAGAAAATGCATTTAATCTGGTCCATGAAAGAATGCACCAGAGCTAATGAGATAGCTCAGAGGATGAAAGTGCCCATGTAGGCACGCTTAGACAGTGCAGAGACCGCGGTTCTACCCTTGGCATCACATGCTGCGCTAGCCCCGCCCCCAGGGTGGGCTGAGCTGCACACAGGGTCCAGGCATAATCATCCCAGCACTGGGGAGTCTGAAGGCAGGAAGATCACTAGAAGTCTGAACTTCATAGTGAGACTCTGTAACAACCAAATACATTAAAAAACAAAAAGAAGAATGCACCAAATGAGTGAAATGGTTGTACTGACATGGAATAAATCCAAAATGTGATGTTAGCCATAAGTCTGTGTGGACAGTATGCATAATGTTTTATCATTTATGGTACGGGGAGAAGAGATATTTACATGTGTTGCCACCACTTCTGCCAGCGCCCTGTTCCCAGACAGCTACTCCAGTCCCCCTCATCCTTCATGGATGCTCTGAGGATGCTCCCACGATCTGATTGCCTTCCAGTAAGCCTCCCCTTTCAAAAGTTCCACTAGTAGCCGGGCCTGGTGGTGCACGCCTATAATCCCAGTACTTGGGAGGCTGAGGCAGGAGGATAGGTGTGAATTCAAGGCTAGCTTGGGCTGCAAAAGTGACTTCAACACCAGCCTGAACTGCACAGTGAGACTCTGTCTCAAAAAGACAAAAAAAAAAAAAAAGTTCCGCTAGCTCAGCACCACCATGCTGTGGACCAAGCCAGTAGCACAGTAGTTTCCCAGGGAAGAGTTCCAACCATACCAGTTACATATTTGGTAGAGTCACCATATAGCCAACAGGCATGCCGACATTAACACGTACAGTTCACAGACTTTTACCTTCCAAAACCAGTTTTTTCTGGAGTCTTCCCTAGCTCATCAAATATCATCCAGTTGTTTAGACCCAAAATGCAAGAGTCTGTCTCAGAGTGTTCCATACACCTACATCCCGTACATCAGCAGCTCCTCTCAGTGCCCCTCCCTGGCCCTGCCCTTGCAGCTGCGACCCATCACTTCCCAAATGCACCGCATTCCTCTTCATGCCCATCTCACTTCCTCTTAGGCCCCTCTGCAGTCTGTTTAACACAGACGTTTTTCAAAGTTGGTTTAGCAGGTAATTGTGGTCACCTGTCTGCTTCCAGCTATTCACGAGCGTGGCTTACAGTCCGTGGCTTTAGCATCGCACACGTGCAGTGGCTTCCCCTCTGCCTTCATCTCTTGTCAGTGTCCAGGTGCTTGTCACCCTGGCTTCCTTGGCATCATTCACAAGCTATAAGCTCAGGCTCACTGTTGTGCTTGCTGTATTTGTCTGCGCCACTCTTCTTATGGGTTAGAGTTTTTTTTTTTCTTATTTTCTTTAGAGCTATATTTTTTGTAGCATATATCACTGCTACACATTGCTTTATGGCTTTATTTTCATATTAAATATAAGCCCCAAGAGGACAGAATCCTTTACCTTGCTGCTTGCTATGCTGCCAAGCTCTTAGAGTAGCAACTTGGACAGAGTAAGTGCTCACTGTGTAGCTGTTAGATTTATGAGAACAATAAGAGCTATTAATAGAACAGAATTCTGTTGCTCTAGAAGGTAGAACTGGGGATAGTGGATATTGATGGGTAGCTGACCTTGACTTCATAAATTAAAAAGCTTAGAACAAAAAAAACTATCTAAAGATAGAGTCCAGAGCCCTGTCACGTGGTGAGCTCTCTGCTGCCCGAAGAGTCCTGGCCTAGATCAGAGGTCCAGCTAAAGAGCTCTTAGCCCCACTTACCTGTAAGTGATGCTGGAGGGTGGGATGCAGAGAAAAAGTACATCTGAGAGGTTGGAGAACTGCACGGGAGACATCTCATGTACAATCATCAAAAGTAATTCTGAAAAAAAAAAAAAAATGATGCGGCCACGATTGTAGTATTTTCCCACCTAATCCACGCTTAGTTCTGGGAGGTCATCAGGCCTGTCATTGTGGCTATGTAGAACCTCTGTGATTTGTGGAGGGCACCAGTCCCCGGACGCTCTCGCTTCTGTCTACTCGCTGTCTTCCATCAGCTGATGAATGTCCCGAGTAGACACAAATACTCTCTGCTTCTGCATTCTAGCCTTTAGGTGAGGTTTCCCAGAAGTTTCTTTCTCTTTTATCCTAAATCATGTTAAGAAAAGCATAAGCACTGTCTGGGCTTTTAACCTGCAAAGGACCCAGTGCGTGGTGATTTGGCTGTCCTAACTGATTTTAAAAATGCAGTTTAACTCAGTTTCCTCCAGAAAAAAGTTTCCTTAACTTTTCAACTTGAGCTTCTGTGAGCCAGATGTGGGAGTCTGAGCAGTGTCTGTCAAGTAGGAATGACAAACCCATTTTGGAACGAATCCCGCTTCAAGTCTCATGTGCATAATGCAGCCACAGATCCTTGGTTTTCAGTTACAGAACCTTTGAGATTTGGGGAAAAGTACGGGGCATTCTTTGAAAACTTTGAAACAATAGAAATTTTTGAGGTTATCTCCATTTATTAACAGAAAGATTTCACTTCAGAATCCTACAGCTCACCTTAGTGTATAGAACATACATTGTTTTTGTCCTTGTGGCCTTTATTTCTTGGAGAAGAAAAGGTAAAGTAATATATAGCATAAGGAAACTAATGCAAATGTGTGACACACACACATATATGCGCATCTGCCTGTAGACACACATACATGTCATAAAGTACTATGAAGAATAGAAGCCGGATACAATAATAGAAATTAGCAGAGGGATTGCAAAAGCTCTTTGAAGGAGGTAAACAATACATTGAGTGATCAAATACAACATTCCTTAGGTATATTATTATCTTTATGAAGTGAAAACTATGCCAGTCCAGGTAGCAAGACCAGCAGGTGTGAAATCCCTAGTGTAGCAAAGGACATAGTAGAGAATGAGCAGGCCCCAGGCTCTAGGCATCACACATGTGCTCCTCGCTGTTGGCTTAATTGATGGTGAAAGCAAAGGCGAGAGCTAATGCCATTCTGCAGTAATGAATGTACTATGATGAAAACAGAGGAAACTCGTTTTCAGGTAAATGACTGATGCTACGGTCCATGTCGCTCAGTTATTAACTTTGCCTCCATCAGTCAGCCAGTGCTTACCTTTTCTTTCGGTGACACAAGAAGTACAAAATCAGTGCAGTCCATTCAGAATCCCAGAGCACTGTCAAGGCAATGTTTATATGCTTGATTTCGATTATAAAAATATTAGTAAGAATGTAGAATCCACAGTGACAACGTTCTGATTTCTGTGATTAATTTCCAAATAGAAAGTAAAATATGTATATTTTATTATTACTGTTGGCTTCCATGCTCAGATCAACAACCACTCATCACTATAACTCAGAAAGAGTAAATCAAGAGTAAGATTCCACTGGGGCCAGCGAGATAGCTCAGCAGACTAAAGCACCTGCTCAGGCAAGCCCAAGGACCAAGGTTTGATGCCTCGCACCACATGCCATGCCAGCCTCATCCCCAGAGCAGTTTGAGCCAGTCATAGAGTCCAGGCAGAGTGGCACACACCCATAATCACAGTGCTGGGGAGGCTGAAAACAGGAGGATCATTATGAATCTGAGCTGCATAGTGAGACCCTGTAACAATCAAATACATTAAAAAAGAAGGTATAAGACTCCACTATAAAACTCATAGTAAAAGTAATGATGACAAAGAACATCACCTTCCTCACTGTAAAATTTGATTATGAAAAGTAAATATCTCAAATGAGGTATTTCAGTCAAATTGAAGTCAGAAATAAAGTCATGATTTGTTTGTGTGTCTTGATTATGCCTCTGCTTTGAATGATCCCATATTCATAAATCAAAGTACTTTTAGGCAATCAGAAATCAATCATTGATATGAATTTTTGAGTGGTAGGACGGCTCACAGGAAAGAAACAGCAACAAAAACGAAACCTGATCTTCTCTGTCACACGGATGTCCAAGCGCAGCACTGGCAATGCCATTCTGAAGTCATTTGCTGAGGGCCAGTACATGTTGGGTTCATCTTTCCTTTCTCACATCGTGACAGCCTCCACTTGGTGATGCAAACATATGTGATGAAGAAGTTGGCTGGGTGAGACCAGCTGAAGTGCTCTTCTGCCTTGGAACTAAAAGACTTACATGTGCCTGACCCCTCCTTGTACCCAGTGGCCTGATAGGTCTTTTGCTTGTGCAAAATCCTTTGTCTGATGCTTCAGGATAACACTGCATTTTGGAAGGCATCACCAGTGCTTCCAGGCAAAGGACTCTCTCCCTAGGCTCTCAGGGCCCATGGCCTCTCCTTGTTTTTGTTTATTGTATGCTGTTCTTCTCAGTTAGTGCTAGCAATGCTCTGAAGATTTGTTTATTGTGCATCTGCTCTGCCAGGACACTGTGGGCTTCTGATTTTTCTGTCTAGCGCTCACTCCCTGTCAAGTGTCTGCTGTGTAGTAATCCCTAGATGAAGATCCTGGGATGGAGGGAACAGGGAGGAGAATGAGGATAGGAGGTGAAAAAAGAAAAATGAAATTGAGGTGTGTTGTTTACAAGGACCACAGGAGGAATGTAAATATTTTGTACTGCAAGCAGGTATGAAAACAAAGGCAGGCAATTAAGACATAGAAGAAGGAGAGGGAGGGAAGAGAGGGGGATGGAAAATGGAACTGTGTTATATGCATGTACCAACTTCCCACAGCAACGTAGGCATGTCCCGTGGAAGCAATATATGCACATAAGTAAATACGGGGCCCCAAAAGTTTTATGAAACTCATTTTTCCCTAATATATTAATATGTCCCGAAGTTTCCCAAACTTTAATATGTCTCAGGCAAAATTTTCTTAGCTAAACTATGGGGGAGACCGGAAGTCTACCCAGCTGGTCCCCCCCTCTTACCGAGGCCGTAGGTAATGGGTGGGAATCTTGTTCCACCGTCTCTACAACCTTTACGCTTACAGTGGCCATGGGAGCAGCCTGGGACACTCCAAGGACCCCGGTGTCTGCTCAGACCCACACCATGTGCATCTGCACGTGACATCGAGAAAATATACATGGAACTTATGGGCCTAAAAGGATGATGATATAAAAAGTGTACATATGATGGTAATAATTTTACAGGCATAAAATGACATTTATTGAGCTTCCCTAACATGAAGGATTTTACTCACAACTGTTTTCATCTCCAGTATAAAGACGCAACAACTCAACGGTGATGCAACGTTTCCAAGTTCGCGGCTTTAATAAATCATGGGCACTGAGACTTGAATTCAAGTACAGTGTATTAGAATCCAAAGGCTGTCTTCTTACATAGATAATTCTCAGATACATTCTCAGATACATTTTAGTCCAAATGCAAGTATGAACAAACATCACTGAATGGATTTATTTAGTCATGGAGTCAGGCTACAAATCTATCTGTGGCTAGGTACTGTGGGACTAGAAGAGTGACAAGACACAGCTCGCATTTGGTCCTTAATTCCTTATCTCTCATACTGCCTTCCCCATCAGCAATGGTGAACCTCAATATTCGGCTTATTTTCCTGACCCTCTGGTCTCTGTAGCGCTTAGGTAGCATATAACCCATGACTTGGGGGGTCCATGACTTCTGGATTCTAGCTATTATCATAAGAACCCCAGTATCGTTTTACACTGACTACTTCTCTTCAGGAGTGGAGAGGTTCTACTCCACAACTAGGATGGTTGCTGCTAGCAGACAAGTCCTTCCAAAGCCAGGATGTCTCCACAACAATCATAATGTTGGTGTCATCTGCACGGAGGGAAAAGCCAGAGCTCCCCACAGTTCCACTGTGCTCTACTGTAACGGGGGTACTCACTTCTTCTCAGACTCCTTATTTTCGTTTCTCCTGAAAATAATCTCTAAATTTAAAAAAAAAAAAAATCTGCTTTATTTATTTTATTTGTTTTTTAACCAGCCCTCCTCTCTTCTTTGTTCGTTTTGAAACTCATTGTCAAAATAAGGGTGCTGCCCACAGAGGTTTCATATGCAGCCAGCTCACCAGGCCGCGTACAGCGGAAAGGCCGTGTGAGCGGCAAGCACAGTAGCCTGGCCCTTGCCTGCGTGCTGCTGAATGACGCATGCGCTTGGTGACCGCTCAATCCATGCTCTAAAGGAGGATCTTGTTTTTGTATTTAAAAAAAAAGACAGACAGAATAAAACAGGCGGAGCAGGGGAAGGAGAACATTAAAAACGATACAGAATCTCACTGAACAAAATTATAGGAATTCAACGATTGTTAGATTGTATGATGTTGTCTTTGGAGTTGTTTAGATTACCAGATATAAGCAAGAGTTACAAGAATCTAAAAAGGAGAAGGAAAAACGTAAGTATTAACTGCTCCTTTCCATAGGGTCTTTAGTTAGATTTCTGTTTCTACTGTTATTATCCCTGCTCGCGAGAGCTCGATGCATTGTTCACCAGAGAGGTAGAAATCAGCACCTTCGTGTTCTTCCAATCCCAATCTCCACACTTCCCTGTGTAGGAAAGCAAAAAATTCGAAGTTGGGATTTTCCCCTTGCTAACTTGACAAACTCAGGTGTGCTCTTTTAATGTTTTGAAGTCTCAGTTTCTACTTTATAAAATGATGAGAGCTATATTGTTTATAGTTTTTATGAAAATTAGATGGCACTTATTGCTCCATTGTCTCTTTGTTTGCCAAGTAGAATAATAAATTGGACTTTAGAATATAGTAGCTATGCAAATATTAAGAATTAATAACTTTTAGAAAAACGCTTAAGATAACAAATACTAAAGTTAGGAAGTTACCTTTTTTTTCTTCTTTATGATCTGACATGGTGAAACATTCTACTTCTCAGCATTTTTTAAATTATTTATTTGTTTATTTATTAGCATAGGGTCTCACTACACAGTTCAGACTCATAGTGATCCTCCTCCTGTCTCAGCCTCCTCAGTAGCGCTGAGATTACAGGTGTGGGCCACTACGCCCAGTTTTGATGACCAGCATAGCTCCGGGGCTAGAATGGCATGTGGTACCGGGGATTGAACCTTGGTCCTTGGGTTTGCCAGGCAGGCACTTAGACCACTGTGCTATTTCCCCAGCCTCCTCAGCAGATATTTTATAATTTTCATAGTGATAAGGAAAACCAGCATATCTAGTTTCTGCCTCCTCTTCCCAAAGTTTATGAATATTCATAGATTGGATTGATAATATTTAAGGAAGGAAAACCAACTTTATTATTGCATGCCCCCTACTTATATTCATTACGTATTTGAGCTTTTTTGAACAACTTCATCAAAGAGGAAGAGGTTGCCCCTTCGACCCGCAGCTCTGACTTCCCTGTCCAGTTGCCTCTTGGACTGGAACAAGAGCTGATTGTCCCAGTCAGAAGGACAGCATCCCCTCGGAAAGACTGCCTGGCCAATAAGCTGCCTTCAGCCTTGCATAAGTGTTTAAAAGCATGTTGACAGACTGCTTCTTCCCACTTTTGCCCCCAAATATCTTTCTGATGTCATTGCTCTACATTTTCATTTTCTACACCATGATTTCAACAGCTACCCTCATTTCAACTGTTAAAAAATACTTCTGGTTTTCTTTCAGAAGTCAGAAGATCATGTAAAATGATTTCTGTTTTGCTAACATTTCTTTGTTTCTTCTGGATGGGAGAATGGAGTGGAGGGTTTCACTCTCCTGACAACAGCTGAATCCTTTGGTTTGTCTGGCCCAGCGAGACTTCTCTTTCAATAGAGGAAAGCCCTGCTATTTTTCCAGGGCTTTTGTGTACAGCAGTCCTTCCTGTGATTCTGCTCAACCAGCACATTTTGCAGGAGTTAACGTCCAAAAGATGAAGTGTCATGGAGCTGGAGTGTGTTTTATGATCTTCTTGTTCTACTGCCAAATTGTCTAGGAACAGAAACCTCACTCCATCACTGGGCAGGGCCTCTGTTCACCATCTTGGCTTTGTTTGTTTGACTTAGTGGTGAGTGTCAGAAAGAAGGATATCCTAGACGTTCTTAAGAGGCTTACCTGGGAGTACTGCTGTTTTGACAAATACCAGTCATCTGACAAAAGACCCTCTACGGGCACACAGTGTTATTTTTCACCTTTAATTTTGCCTGCATCCAAGGCTGATTTTTTTTTTCCTGATATGTTCAGGAATATATATTTTTTTTTCCTGATATGTTCAGGAATATATATATATATATATATATATATATATATATATATATATCATATATACTCCAAATAAAATCCAGAAAAAAAGACAAATCACATATTGATAGATTAAAAAATGTAACCTAGATATTAATTCTCCAGATTTCAAAGGTGGCTAGAAAGCTGTGTTCTCTTTCTTTCAACCTGCTGTAACTTGACCTGTAGGTACTATCAGTCTCAAATGTTTGAGCCAGGCACTGCCACCAGGCCTAAGCAGAGAAGAAAACTCTATCCTTATTTGTCTAATGACCGAACTGGTGAATGTTCTGAGACTTAGCAGCTTTTCTTTTGAGAACCACTGACTGCAGCAGCGAAACCAGGCTAGCTGTCTTGGTCAAGAACAGGTTGAAACACAAATTTTTGGTGAGAAAAGATTTATATCATATACCAGACTATAATCATTTATTTTCTTACTTAACATAAGTAAGTCCTGATGGTTTGTCTAGGTTCAGTTGTGTGTCAACACAGACATTCCAAGGCTGAGCTAATTTTCCAATAAATGAGAATCAAAATGTGGGGTCTGGCTTGTATAACATAATAAATAATGTATTAAGGGGCTCATGCATAGATGCCTGGCACAGAGCAGATACTGCACAAATGGCAGACGTGATTATATTCTACATGTCTACAATGACGTCTTGTTGTCCCTCTTACTGTTCGTCAAGTGACTCTCAACCCCCTTTGCTGACTCCAGTCACCAGCCCCACGAAAGCCCATATATTTCAGAAGGAAGTGTAGAGGCCCACCTCTCTGGGTACTAGGAGCATTTAAGGAAGTACCCATACTAAGAAGTCACCCTCTGATTGTTCTGGCAATTGGTGCTAACAATTGAAGGCTTTTTTAAAAATTTATTTATTTATTCTTTTGGTACAGGGTCTCGCTACACAGTTCGGACTCATAATGATCCTCTCCTGTCTCAGCCTCCCGGTGCTGGGATTACAGATGTGCGCCACCACACCTGGTTTTGTGCACTGCACTGCACATCTGGGCCTCCATGGCATGTGATGCCGAGAATCAAACCCAGGGCCTTGTGCTTGCCAGGCAGGGCGCTTAGACAGCTGAACTGTCTCCCCTCCCCAGTTCAAGGCCTTGAAAGCTCTGTCACCCACAGGGCAGCTCCCAGATCTGTTAATCACGAAGGCTCTAATCAGTCAACTATGTTTGTTGTCCTGGAAGAGCTGGATGGGAGGCTGGCTTCTGGGGAGGTCATGCAGATGGCAGCACCAATGTCCCTGTCCCCAAGGCAAATCCTGGAAATGGGAAAATGAAAAAATAATCAAGATGTACAGTGGCATACATAAACTATATGCCTTCAAAGCGTTAAAAATAAAATTGTTTTGCTTGTGTGTCTGTCTTAGACAGAGGCTGCACTTTTCTAGTTGCATTACTTTTCAGCTTATTTTATTTCCAACTGTGAATGACAGAAGCCTCTAAGTGGAGGGTACTTTTTCTCATCTCAACTGCATATATATTAGTAAAGTCATGGTAAAATATTCTTAGTTAGACACCTGATTGTTTCTATTTATTGTATATATGCATAGGACAAAAATATTTCAGAAATAGAGCCCACAAAAGTTGCACATTCACCTCAGGGGAACAAAGCCTGCGCTGTATTTTTTGAGCCATCATGCGATCCATACAAGTGACCTTGGGGCTCCTCAATTCCAAGAGGTGCTCATGGTAGTGGCCGCGAGCTTCCACACCCTCATTAGCGTAGCCAGCTGCTGCCGGGGGAACCTGCGCCACGCAGACAGCTGCGCATGCATTTGCATTTCTTCTCTAAGGGCCAGCAGCGTGCCGGGCTTGATGTCACATATAGCATGCACTAGGGTCGCCGATGGGAGGGTTACGGCATCTGCTGAAAAACCACCACACTGATTTTCTTCCCCTGAAATGTGTGTACATTTTTTGGCAGAAGATGATAGATAGATAGATAGATAGATAGATAGATAGATAGATAGATAGATAGATGATAGACAGACAGACAGACAGACAGATCGGTAATAATATATAATACTAGAGTAATACATGATGCCACATATAAGCATACATGTAGTACTTCTCCCTCTAAGCGCACGTGCTCTCTACATCAGGCGTTCGATCTGGGTGGGCTCCCAAAGCTCCGCGCGCGCATAGTGAAGGTGGTGTTGGAGCCCGAGTCCTGGACGCACGCTGCTCGTCAGCGCTGACTTTCCGGACACTTGGTCTTAGGTGGCAGGGCTGGACGGAGGAAGGTCCTGGGCCGGGACCCTGCAGGCTGTGTCTCCATCCTCCGCTTCTCCCTTCTCTCGCTGCGTCCTGCCAGCCGTGAGTGGACAGCTTCTCAGCATCCGGGCATTGTAGACCCCAGGGAAGGGTCTATAGTGTATTCATGGTCTTACGCTAGATCCGACGCGTAGTGATCCGCCTGTTCGCAGCCAGCCCGTGGACCAGTGACTGAAGTCTCTGAGACTGGGTGCCACCACCTGGCCTCCTTTATGTGGTGGGGACCACGGATTTCATCTCAATGATGGAGACTAAGTGTGTATTTATGAACATAAATAGTACTTAAAATGTATAATCTTCGCGACATGGCTACATTTATAATCTTAATAATACACAGTTTTCTAGGGCCGGCCAGATAGCTCAGCGGATCAAAGCAGCTGTTTAGGCAGGCTCAGAGGCCAGGGGTTCGATACCCAGAGTGAGGTGGCAGCCCAGTCCCTGGGGGGCATTGAGATGTCGATTGAGACTGGGCATGATGGTGCGCGCCTGTAATCCCAGCACTTGGGAGGCTGAAAAACAGGAAGGATCACTACAAGTCTGATAGACCCTGTACTAAAATACATTTAAAAAAAAAAAAAAAAAAACTACAGTTTTTGTCTTCTGGAATTGCCTTTTCTTTTAATGCTTCTGTAGGACTTAAGGATGTTGTGAAGTCCAAGACCTCCTAAGCATTTCTACAGGTTAGTCCTGAAGATCTGGTCCTGCGTTTCCTGAGCTGTCCGGCAGGCAAATTTTGCGCCTTTCCACTCAGCACAGAATGGGTTGCCTACATCCCAGCCTGCTTTCTCCCTGTGTGGGTTCGCTGGGGCTGCTTAGCAAAGTACCCCAAACAAAGTGGCTTAAAAACCAGAACTCGATTGTCTCCCTTTTCTGGAACTAAAAGTCTGAGTCAGCATTGTGGGGCTGCTTCCTTCTGTGGGCGGTGAGAGAGAAACTTCCGCGTCTCTCTACGGTCTCTAGCAGTTTGCCAACAGTTTTAGGCGTTTCTCGGCTTGACATGGAATCCCCTCTTGCATCGCCACATGGCACGCTCCCTCTAGTATCTGTCTCTGTGTCTAAATTTCTCTTTATAAGGATGCGATAATATTAGATTAGGACGTGCCCTGATCACTGCATCTTAATTTAATCATCTGTGCAGGCCTTGTTTCCACATAAGGCCACAGATATTGGAAATTCAAATTTGAGCACCTTTTGGAAGAACAAAACTCAGCCCACAGCACTTCCTGTCTCTCAGATCTTCCTTGCATTTGTTTTTTCTCTGTAGAAGTAGGCCTACCAGAGAAGTCTGTCAGCATGCATGGTCATTTATTTTGTAGAGAAATATTGCTCACACTATTTCTCCCTCTCACAGCCATTTCATTTTGGGGACCTATTTTTGCAGAATTAAAATCCATTAGGAACCTTCCAAAAGAAGCAAGCAAGCAGTACTTGGCCTAAAGGGAGTGTTTATATTCTTCTGTAACAAACAGCCTAAACTAAAGTCGGCTTTTAATGGGTAAAATAAAACTATGCTTGCAATGTCTCAACCTTACTTACATGCGACCTCCACAAACACATGCACCCATACTAAACAGTGAGCAGTATGCTGTGTGCATGTTTTATCATCTTGTTGTGAAATAAAACAAATTACACAAAGCCACCGGCAATAAATACAGCTTAGTGGGTTACATGAGGGCAAATGTCTGTAAATACTCCTTGGAATAAGAGTACAGCTCCGCCAGCCACTGGAAGACACCTGTGTTCACCCGAACGACAGTTCTTTCTCTCCTTCCAACAGTAACGGCTGACCTTTTTATAGTAACCATTCTTTACATTTCCTGTACTTGTTTCATCCATTCAAGTTTTTATATATTTATAAACATTAGTGTAGCTATGTGCACATTTTCTGCTTAGTAGAGCATGTCTCTTAAGTGTCTTGTGATCCATAGACTCCCTACTCCCTATCTGTTTACCTTGTAGCTTACCAGCTGAAGAACTCACAGCATTAGACCTGTGGAACTTTCCAGATGCACACTTCTCTGATATATGCTCATGGCATAATTTAATATGTCTCTCCTCTATATTTCAAAAATAAAACACAAAAATGTGACAGCTGGATCAATACTATAATCAGATGCATGAGTGAACCCTGTGCAAGACTGTGCTCTTGTATGAGGAGGCAAGTAGTACTAGTTTTCACTGTTTTTATGCTAGGTATGGATATTCATTTTTAAATTTGTCATGGATTGAATGTAAGAAACTGGGATATTCTAGTCCTATTGCTTTGGGTTGTCTGTAATAATTTTTATAAAGAGGCACTTGCCCTCATTCACTATAATTGCAGATTTTATATAGGAAAGGCAGGATACGCAATTGCGCCTTCCATTATCTACTTAGTTTTCAAGATAACAAGTGGGTTTCATGTGATCCTTCAAGGTGCAATGTGTTCTGTGACTATTCTTACTATTATTCTTAGTAAGAATAACATTTTGAACACATGAATTTAAACAGAACTAGAACAAGAAAGGCAAAAAAATGAAAGAAAAACAAACAGACCTCAGAGACCTGCACAACTGTAAAATTAACATCGAGTAATTAGAGTGGGTCAGCCTGCTATCTCAGTGACCTAAAGTGCCTTCTTAGGCAGAGCGCTGCAGCCAGGGTTTAATCCCTCGTGTGCCGTGCTGGCCCTGCCCACGAGGTGCTTTGAGATGGTGATTGAGACTGGGCATGGTGGTACGTGCCTATGATCTCAGAACTTGGAAGGCTTCACACAGGAGGATCACTGCAAGTCCAATCTATGTAGTGGAAACCTGCAGACCCTACCCTAAATACAGGAAGAAAAAAAAAAAAATAGCGAGTAACTGGAGCACTAAAAGAAAAGGGAAAAATAATGAGAAAATAATAGAGAAAAAATATTGGCTAAAAATTTCCCAAATTTAATAAGAAACATCAATGTACATATCCAAGAAATGCAGTAAACTCTACAAGATAATAGAAACAAATAAAGCCAATTACTACAATAGATACACAAACACTCCAAAAAGCCAAAATAAGACACTGGCTTTTCAGCAAAAGCCAAGAGGATCAGAAGCCAGCCGAGCGATGTCTTTAAAGCTCTGAAAGATGATAAATGACATGAAAGTGCTTAAAACATTCACCATCATCATAAAGCACTAAATCCATTTTTAGCTCTCTGAAGTCCTGGCACCTTGATTATCTTCTTTTCTGAACATCCTTCTGTAACCTGGTGGAGGGTCTCAGCATCTTTCTGTAGCTTGGGAGAGGTGACTAAGTGAATGTGACATCTCCTCCTCATCACCTAAAGGACCAGATTAAAAGCTTGCTTTCTCACAAAGTACAAATTTTGCGTAATGTTGGACCAGAAACACGGTAATTATCCCACTGATACTAAGGAAAAAGAGATGGTTACATTAATGAATGAAGACTTCTAGATCAGATTTGCATCTTGCCCTATTTATTCAAGTATGAACTTAGAAGCTCCACCTTGAGTAGAAGCATAGCACCTCTTCCTACCTTGGTAAGGTGTCTGTCAAAATATTTGTCCTCAAAATCATAATTAGAAAAATAAAACTAAAAATTAACATAAAAGGAGAGACATCCTTTTACATGTTGTCTAGTGTAATTTATATATAGCTTGATTTATTATGTATGTATGTATGTATGTATTTATTTATTTATTTAAAATCTGATGGATTCGATGTGCTCTTGGCCATAGTGCAGAGATTCAGACCCGAGGCTCTGAAGTCTGAGCTTCGTTAGGAATCCCTGCTCTGTTCCGTTGCTGTGCAAGCCCTTGCAGGTATTCTCCTGGCCTCTTGTGCCTCGGCTTCCTCATCACCAGGATGGGCTCGTATTTGTACCTACATCTTAGTCTGAT
>PVKN010019324.1:0-16418 GCA_004027915.1 Capromys pilorides | reverse complement strand
ATTTTTTGTCAATATCTTCTTTAATAGTACTTAAGTCTTTCATTATAGTTATTCTTTCTCTTTCTAGTTCAGAGATTATTTCTGCTCTGCTCTCGCCCTTACCTTTCTGCAGTTGTTCCCCTACTTTAGATGCTATTAATTTAGAGATGTCTTTTTTTTTCTTCAGAGGTTATTTCTGTTCTGGTTTCCTCTATACGTTTCTGCAGTTGTTTCCCACTTCAGATTCTATTAATTCATACATTTCTTTTTTTAATTCAGAAGCTATCTCTGATCTGAGTTGCTCTATACATTTCTGCACTTGTCTGTCTACCTCAGATGCTGCCAATTAAGAGGTTTTGGCTGCATGATTCCTATTTTCTTCCATGGTAGTGTCTCCTGTATTAGTTCCAGGTGGGCTTGGGATCTGAAATTGCATCTTACTCCTTGTCTTTATCATTTTGTATAGCAGTGATCTCTGCACTTTGGTGAAGTTATGCCATTAGCACCTAAGGGAAATTGGGTCCAGATCAATCAAGCTTGTTCTCCTCCAGCCGTGCCTGGCTGCTGGTTGAAGCTTCAGCAGCTGGCTGCCTCAAGGCCCCTTGAGTTAGGGCTGTAATTCGAGTCAGAGCTCCAAGGAATGGATGCCGGGCTGGGAACGTCTTTACCTGGTCACCCGGGGCTGGTCGCAATGGCAGGTGGAGTTTGGGTGACGGACCAGGCTGGGGGCCGGAGCCTCTTTACCTGGTCTTGACATGGCCAGTCCCAATGGCAGGTCTCAACCATGTTTTTTGTATTTTAATTTGCTGTCTTTGATGTAGTTGCTAAGGATATATATATATATATATATATATATATATATATATATATATGTATTAACATGTAGAGTTAATGTGAACATTTTAAACATTAACTGCTACTTTAAAAAATCTAATGAAATGAGTACTATACTTATCTCAGCTACAGTGAACAAAGAACCAGAAAGAACAAATAACATCTATAAGGAATAATAGATACGGTAAAATGGAAAGAAATTGGACATAAGTAAAACATGATAAAGATGAGGGAAAGGGAAAAGAGATGGGAAAAAAAAAGTGAGGGGGATAGCTTTCCATTTTCTGATGTCTTCTTCAGTCTCCTTTTTCAGAGTACTGTCATTTTCACTGTAGTTGTCTTCCATTTCCTTGGTTAGGTTAGTTCCTAAGTATTTAATTTTTTTATGCTTTTGTGAATGATACTTTTTTCCTAATTTCTTTGTTAATGAGTTCTTTATTGGTTTAGAGGCACGTTATTGATTCTTGCTTGTGGATTTTGTATTCTGCTACACTTCTGAATTTGGTTATTAATTCTAGGAATCTTTTGATGGAGTTTTTGGGTCTTCTCTGTAGAGAATCATGTCCTCTCCAAATAATAACTTGACTTCTTTTTTGTCATGGGTTTGGGGCCTTTTGCAAGAGAGGCAGTATTTTATATCATTTTATAATGAGTCACCCGAAGAATCACATGCAAGTGCCGGAGGAAACGTATCTACACACTAAACACTAAAGAATCCAGCTGAGGGCCTGGATCCTAATATCCTGCACAGGTCCAGCTGACAACTTAGACCTCATAACAATGCCTCCTACAAGTCTAATTGGAGGCCTAGTACCCACAATAAAGTCTCATGCAGGTCTGCTTCTCAGATCTGTGCTGGGAAGGCCCAAAAGTCAGAGGTGGAAGCTAGAAAGTCTGTGCCAGCAGAATGAAGGATCTATGCTAGCAGGTTGAGGGATCTGCACTGGAGCCAGGAAGCAATGCTCAAGGTAAACACCAGAGCTTCCCCAAAGGTACCACAGTCGTCCTCAGCAACAGTGAGGTCCTGAACTACTCTAGCAGTGAGAAAAGCTGAATTTCCATCAGAAAAGCCATGCGACAAGCTTCTCCATGAAGCAGAGAAGTGCGCCACCTTCCCCTCTGGAGTCACGAAGCAATACTCAAGATGAGGAACGGAGCTCCTCCAAAGTTCTTTGGGAAAGCCAGCATGCCAAGGTCCTCCACGAGAACAGCAGAAGAGAGCCAGCAGCTTCCAGCAGCTCCAACAGCTTCTGGGAACAGCATCCTTAATGGGATTTGGACAGCTTCTCCCATTCTGCCTCTTAAAAGAAATATTATTTAATATATTTGGTACAGGGCCTGACTATGCAGCTTGGACTCCTAGTGATCCTCCTGTTTTCAGCTTCCACAGTGCTAGGCTTATGGGCGTGTGCCACCATGCCTATTCTCTGTGGCCAGCTCAGGCACCTGGGGGTGGGGCTGGTGTGGGTTTGTGGTGCTGGGTTTTGACCTCTGGTCCCTGCACTTTCCTAAGCAGGCACTTAGTCTGCTAAGCTATCTTACTGGCTCCCATTCTGCCTTTTTTTTTTTTCTTTTTTAAAGAAAAATATTTTATTTATTTATTTGATACAGGGTCTTGCTATGCAGCTTGTAGCAATCAACCTGTCTTAGCCTCCCCAGTGCTGGGATTACAGGTGTGCACCATGATATCTGGTTTTGGGTCCAGCAAAGCACACTTGGGGTTCTGAGGCTTGCACAGCATGCAGTACTGGGGATTGAACTCGGGTCCTTGCACTTGCCAAGCAGGCACTTAGACTGCCTAGCTATCTCCTCAGAGTCTCCCATGCTAGCTTTTATGCTACTGGCAACAATCCTCAGGTGGGACACCCACACCCAGCATCACGCTAGTTCAATTCAGCTGGGTGTAATAAGTTGATCACTAGTTAGAAATCCACTACATTTCTCTATACATTTACCTTTTTTTCTTTTTCTCTCCACATTATCACCTTCAGATCCAGGCACCTCTGCAAAGCACACCTGCTGGCCTGGCCTCCCATCACAGGTGTAGGCCCTGTGTCCTTCCAGACCTGAGCTTGGACTTCTCAGGGAATCTAGCTCTATATCTAGCTCTCTGCCTCTCCTTGTCTGTCTCCTGTGGTTGTCTCTCACCAAGGCACTGTGGTAAGGTCTAACACTCACAACCCTGGGGTAAAGCTGTGGTGACGCCATTCCATAGCTCAGCCCCACACAACCAAGCCCTTCACTGAATGGTGCCTGGTTAAACGCTCGCTTGTGGTACAGCAAGTGCTGCACTCGCTTGCTTCTCCAACTCTGACTCACCATGAAGTAGTCACTCTCCCAGTGAAGCCCCACACTGCCCTGGCAGCTGCCCTTTGCAACAGCTGGGCACTATCCTTGAACCAGTGCTGCATTTGTCCTGCTGCATTCTTAGCTCTCAGATGACTCAGTTGACTTGATGTTTTCTAAATCAACTCAAGTCTAAATCTCCCAATGCTGTAGGATGAAAATAAATTTTTAAACATATGATATCTCTTTTTGGGGCACTGGATACATTGCCTTGCAGCATCTTTGGAGGACTAGTTCCATGACTCCTAGAGATATCTAAATCCATGGATTTACATAAAACAGTGGAGTATTTGCATATAGCCTAGATACATCCTTTATCACCTTTAAATCAATGTTAGTCTGTGTATAATGCTAATATAATACATACAAAATAAAATATTAAAATAATGTAGGTGTTATGTGAATTATTATACATTATGTAGGGACTAAAGGCAACAAAAAATTTTACACATGCAGTACAGGTCCAATTTTTTTCTTAATAATTTCAATCTGAAGTGAGCTGAATGGAACCCATAGATAGAAAGGCCCACTGTACTCCAGAGGAAAATCCACTGTGCTATAAGCTAGTTTGAACCAGATTCCAGAACTGGTTCTTTCCTCAGCTAATTCCCATTCATCTAATTTAACTCCAAATTCACATACAGTGCTGAGCAGCAATACTTATGGTGGAGAGTCATAAGGAGACGTGGCCAGAACTGGCTCACCATGTCAGGAGGGCTGGACCACCAGAGAGAAGGTGTCCTTCTAATCTCCCAGGAAGGACAAAGGCCAGGTCACAGCACCGTCCAACCTTGGAGCACCCAACCAAAGAGCTGTGCCTGGAAGAGCCCTGGGTCACCAAGGATGAGTTCAACATGACATTCTCACCTGGGCTCTGCCACCCACATGGTCAGCACTGTCTGGACGTGGGCTGGGTGCCAGCAAGATTCCTTGATAAGGCCTTGTTTCTCCATCAGTCTCTGGTCTTTAAAACTTATTTCTTTTCTGAGAGAATATGTGCAAGCAGTCATTCCGCTCTTCAACCCTACTGTTTGCATCTTGGCTGTGTTCTTTTTAAGGAAATCAAATCTTCTGGCTAAACACTAAAGCGAAAGAATGTTTCACTAAACTTCTTTTATTTTTAAAAATGAGTCCAGATATAGGCAGATTGAAAGAACTGCTGAACATGAAACTTTACTAACACAGATTTTGTTTTTTTTTATAAATTTTACTTTGAGGCACATTTTACTTAAAAACAAAAATGTGGCCTTTAATGTGTGCAGTGAAATGAATTTTGACAGTGTGTGGCTGTGTCACCAGCACCCTAACCAAGATCTCCTACCTTTGCTTCTTCTAGGGCATCTTCCCTTAAAGGGAAGCTTACAGATGTGCTATCTCATGTCTCATACGTTTTGCCCAACGAACGGTTTTTGAGAGCTGTTATTTTTATGTGTGTCACTAATGTCAGTAGGAGCATCTTAAAAAAAATCTTTCAGGTAATTCCATTAAAATGTCAGCAGTTATGTGTGCTAAATTAATTATGCCCTTTGAAACATGCTTCCATTTTTATAACACAAGTTAACTCCCAAGCCAGGAGGACCAGTAAATGAGTGAGACATCTGAGTGTCTATGATTTTTTTCTACATCCATATTGGGATGAAGTTTTAATTTTATTATGATGACACTGATGTTATTGCTTTTATTGGTGTATAGATTAGTAATACGGAATACCGAAGATTATTCTGGTATACTGGTACACATATATAACATGTTTTGATTATTTTCGTCCTCGTTACCTTCCTTCCTGTCCTCCAATCCCTCCTCCGATGGCGATGACGTTACCTTGTACTGGTGCTCGCTAGTTACAATGTGGACCGGGTCCCTGACTTCGTGAGTTGAGAAGCAAGGTCGGTTACCCACGGGGTCCCGGTTTCCCCGCGAGCACTGTTTCACCGCCTCTCGAGGCCCCCGCGGGTCTGGGGCGCGCGTCTGGGCTGGTCGCGGGGCTGGAAAGCCAGCAGAGGGAGCAGGAGTCAAGGATGACTGCAGAGCCGGCCGCTTTCCCCTGCCGCAGCGTGACTGCGCGTCGGAGCTCAGCGAATCCTGCAGTGGACCAAGTGGTGAAGTGACTTCTGACTCTGGGCAGGGCGTCATGCTATAAAGGCAGACGTTTTGGTGAGGTGAGATCGGACACTTTCCCTCGCTCTCCGTGGCGTCTCTCCCTCCCTCCCTTCCTCTGTTCCTCCATTGTGTATACAAAGCTATAAAAAGGGCCAGGAACAGAAGATCTTTATGTTGTCTTCAAAACAAATGAAGTCACACTAAAAGGCCAGGGCCTTGGGAATGCCAGGCAAATGTTCTACCCCTGAGCTACATCCTCAGCTCTTAAAATTTACTCAAATAATTTTTTTAAAAAATTATGTATTTGGTACAGGGTCTCACTACATGGCTTAGACTTGTAGTGATCCTCCTATTTTCGGGCTCCCCAGCGCTGGGATTACAGGTGTGGGCCACCATGCCCAGACTTGGTCACCAGCTCAGTGTGCTGGGGTTAGGGCCTGCGTGGCTTGTGGTGTCGGGGTTTGAACCCTGGTCCCTGTGCTTGCTTGAGCAGGCACTTAGTCTCCTGAGCTATCTCACGACCCTTAAATAAATCTTTAAAATGATTAAATGTTTAATGCTTATCACTCTAGAGAATAACTGTAGAGAAAAAATGTTAGTGCACACTTTGAATTCAGGACCTTGTGGTTGCCAGGCAGGCACTTATTCCACTGAGCTATCTTCCCAGCCCCTGTAGGGAAAAAATGTTAAAAGGGCTTCCTTCCTTCCTTCCTTCCTTCCTTCCTTCCTTCCTTCCTTCCTTCCTTCCTTCCTTCCTTCCTTCCTTCCTTCTGGTACTGGGAATTGAACTCATGATCTCATGCTTGCCAGGCCAGTGCTGCACTGCTGAGCTATACCCTCAGCAAATTTTCCTTCTAAGAAAAAATACTCACAAGCAAAATTGGAGTCATCATGCTTATCTACATTTATCAATAGGGCTATACATTTAAGACAAGTGAATATTACTATATATGTAAATACAAACATTTAAATGAAATTTGAATACAAACGACTATACCATGGTCAGTAAAGCTAATGACTGATTGGAAGGTCAGATGACTACACACCTTCAGTTTTCTTGAGTGCTTGCTTAATGGAACTGTTAACATGCTTGGCTGATAGTGCTTTCATGAGAATCTTGATGCAGTCTCTGACACTGAGGTCTTACTAGACATTGTCTGTTGCTCTTGATGGAAGGTAGCCATTAAGCACAAATGCTCTCAAACAGAAAGGCTGGGCCCCCAATTGAGTTTTGCCCACTTACTAGTTTTGTAGCCTTGACTAGGCCTCATTGCTTTTCTGAATTCTTGTGTTGAAGATGTGGGTAAGAGTACCTTCCCCAGGGCCTGCTGTGAAGGTTGGCTGACTTGATCATCACAGGACACTTATGACAGGGCTGGCATTGTGCTATAAAGGGAGAGGGATGGGGTGAAGAAATGGAGTGGGTTGGGAGCAGTTCTGAAAGCACTGAGTCCAGCGTGATTGTGTGTGTGTTTGTGAAGGAAGGTTGGCATAGGTCTTGGTACCATTGAATGAGTTGTACAGATCAAGTGACTGGTGAAAGAGCAAGCAAAAGAAAGTCTTGAAATTTCTCCAACAGATCTTTTAGCATAAAGAAGAGAAAGGGCATGTAGGGCCTGGGTGAAGACAGACCTGGACTCTCTAGAGACCAGGGGAGCTAAAAGAGGAAGCTTAATTGAGCCCTGCATTAGTGTGGTGCCAAAAGCAGAATGAATTAGCATTAAAAAAGTGTGAGCATTTGAAGACAAAGTAGGACATGAGAGAAGAGAATTAAATACAGAGACCTAGAGACTATTTAATGACTTAAACCTCCGCTAAACTAATTGAACAGAGAGAGGCTCTGTGTTTGCAGGTCCGCCCATCTGACTCTGGTGGGCCTTCTCACTCTTGGCTATACCAGCAGTGGAAGGGGGCTGCTTTGCAATGCTCACTGCCATAGGGATTCTGAAATGGCAAAAGATTTTATCAAGATGGTAAGCCAAAGAAGCACAACATGAGACTACATACTTGGAGCTAGTTGGCTAAACATGCATTGTCTTAGTCAATTTTTTATCACTGGGACAAAATACCTGCTACCCACAAGGGTAGGAAAGGAGGTATTAAAGGAGGAAAGGTCTGTTGGATTACAGTATGTAGAGGCTTCGAATGACAATCAACTGGCTTCCAGGCACGGCAGCATGACAGAGGAGAAATGGCTAGCAGTATGGTGGCAACAGGGGGGAAGGAGGGACCCAAGGGGACAGGGCTATATGTCACTCTCACAGTGATCCACCTCTTTCCACTGGGCTTCATTCACCTCCCAACGTCACACCCAGCTCTAAACTCATCAGTGTACCAATCCAGTGCTGCCACACCCCATGATCCAATCACCTCCTTGTGCCTGAGACTCTGGGAGGACATCTAGATATAAACCATAACATGCACAGAAAAATGAAATTAAATGTGTTCAGTTAGAACCAAAAACAGCAGCTACATCTGGCTATGAATTGCAGAATGCTTATTCTTTTTTACATTTATGTCTTCCATATTTTCTGTTCTGAAAGTGTTTTACTTTTGTAATTGAGCAAAAGGAAATAAATATAATTAACCTAAAAAAATAGTTTCCTATTCTACATTGCCCAGCAACATATGGTTGTTTGTTATTTGGTATATAAAGGGCAATAAATGGTTTAATTGTTGACTACATCCTCTGTGCCCTAGAAGAATCTCATAGTATCTCAACTGCATTTCAGCTCCTTTAGGGTGGAACTCAGGTAGGGATCAAGTCTGTAGTAGAGTTTCTTGGAAATTCACCTTCAGCCACAAGGGGCAGAGCTTTGCCAGTCCTCTTTCCATAACAAGTTTCCTCACCTAGACCTTTTCTTTTCTCTTCTTATGTATATAGTGCAGGGTCTATAGGGTCTCACTACACAGATTGGACTCTTAGTGATGCTCCTGTTTAGAGCCCCCCTAGCACTGGGATTATAGGCATGCATCACCATGCCCAGACTCAATTGCTGTTTTAGCATGCCCTATGGGCAGGGCTGGGAATCAAACCCCTGGCTCTGTGTCTGTCTTTCTTTCTTTCTTTCTTTCTTTCTTTCTTTCTTTCTTTCTTTCTTTCTTTCTTTCTTCCTCTCTCTCTCTCTCTCTCTCTCTCTCTCTCTCTCTCTCTCTCTCTCTTCCTTCCTTTCTTTTTTTGTACCAGGGATGGAACTCAGGACCTTACACTTGCAAGGCAGGTGCTCAAATTACTGAGCTATCTCCCCAGCCCATCTGGATCTTTTTGTGTCACTCTGTTTTGCTTTTATTCTCTCTAAAATGCTGTAAAACATATGGGACTTTTTAGAGCTACCAAAGCACAGTACCACTGGCTGAGTGGCTTAAAAATAAAAAATTTATTTTTTCACAAACAAATCTGGAACCTCGAAGTTTGAAGTCAAGCTGTCAGGAGGGCTGGTTTCTATTGAAGCCTGGAATAGCAGCTTACAGACACCTGTCTTCCCCCTATCTCTTCACGTGTTTTTTTCTCTGTTTTTCTGTATCCCTTATCTTTTTTTTTTTTTTTTTTTTTTAATGATACTAGACATATTGGTTCAGGACCCCTTCCTTAGGACATCATTTAATTTAATTTAATTACTTAGGGATGCTATCTTCAGTCACCTTCTGAGATACTGAGTTTAGGACTTCAACATATAAGTTTTGGGGGTCATAGTTTCATCTCTAACCTTCTATAGTCTGCCTCCCCAAACATCATGTCCTTTCCATCCTTCCAGTAGCTCCCAATGTCTTAACCCAATCCAGCACCAACTTTAAGTCTAAAATCTCATCCAAATATTGTGTAAGGATGTCTGGGTTAACTACAAAAATGATTCATCCTGACACAAAATTCCTCTCTAGCTATAATCCTGTGAAATCAGATGATAAATTACGAGTTTCAAAAATACAAAGGTGGCTGGGAAAATAGCTCGGTGGCATAAACGCCTACCTTGCAAGCATAAGGACCCGAGTTTGATTCCCAATACCACATGTCATGCGCCCTGGAACCCCAGGCATGCTATGCAGGCCCAGAAACTGGGTGTAGTGTTGCATGCCTATAATTCCAGCACTGGGGAGGCTGAGGCAGTAGGATCACTATGAGTCTGAGCTGGGTAGTGAGACCCTATACCAAACAAACAAACAAACAAACAAACAAACAAATAAATAACAACCCCAAAATACAGTGGAAAGGCAGACGTAAGACAGTCTCATTTCAAAAGAAGGAAATTGGCTTCCAGCAAGTTCCAAATCTAGCTATGAAAATTCCCCTAGACTTGAAGGCTCCATGCCCGTTCCCCTGGCCCACAGTGATGACCTTGTCTTGTGGGGTGGCCAGCACAGTGACTGTAACCCCTTGGCTCTGTGCCTGCTCTGGCAGCGGCACTGCTGGATGAGCCTCTGGGTCGCTTTTTATTTTATTTTATTTTTTCTGTTCACAGCCCAAAAGAACTGCTGTCCTGTTCTGAGTCACTCTGAAGTTTCACAGCTTTCCTCCGTTTTGCCCCATTTCTGTCTCATTTACTTGGAGCGGGCAATGTTTCTGTTGTCTTCATTCCTGGCGTCTGCTGAGTAGAATGAACAAATCCAGAAATCCCACGTTCATGTTCTCTTTAGCAAGCGGTTCTGCAGCCTATCCCGAATGTTCTTCCACAACCTACTTTTTTTTTTGCAAACTTCTTTTTGTTTTATAATTCCATCTTCAATTTAGCTTTTTCTTCTTACAAACTACAAGGAGAAGCCAAGTCACACCATTAGTCATTCCTAAATACTTTGTTTAGGAATCTCTTCAGCTAAATGCCCAGATTTGTTGTTTACAAGATCTACTTTCCAAAAATATTAGAACAAGATTTAGCCAAGTTCTTTGTCACTTATAACACTTTCCTCCAGTTTCTGATAATGTGCTCTTCATCTGTATCTGAGACTTCACCAGAAGTATCTTTAACACCTCTCACTCTATTAAAAATCTTTCTCAAGCACTGTAGGCTTTTTCCTAACATGTACCTCAAAACTTCAACCGCTACTCATTACCTGATCCAAAGCCACTTCCACATTTTAATTATGTGTTATCACAGCATCCGCTCTGTGGTACTAAAATACTTAGTTTGTTAAAATTTCCAGAGCAAAGTACCACTGGGTGGTTAAATAATAGAAATTCATTTTCTCACAGTTATGGAGGCCGAAAGTCTGATCAAGGTGTCCTCAGGGTTGGATTCTTCTAAGGTTTTCCTCCTCAGCTCAGTGATACCTATCTTGTTCCTGATTTTGTCCGATCTTCACTCCATGCCTGTCTGTGTCTTCATCTCCTCCTCTTCTGATGACACTGCTTACAATGGATTAGCACCCACTTTGATGGTACCATTCTAATTCTAAAGGCTCTGTGATAGCTAACTGATTGTGTCAGCTTGAGTAAGAAAAGCCCAGCTAAACTGGACCAGCATAGTTCTGGGTGTGGCTGAGAGGATTTACTGAAGATTTGCTGGAATATACTGAGTGTAAATGACAGCAACCCATGGGGCTTCAGCCAGAATGGTATAAAAGGGAAGATGGAAGGCTCACTTGTGTTTTCTTAGAGGAACTCCAGCCTTCATTTTCACCTTGGAAGTTGTCTCCTGCCTCCAGCACAGATGCTTCAGGCTTCCATCACAGACCCTTGGGTCCCTGACGCAGACTCTCATGGGACACCACAGTGAGCTCCAGGCCTTTGATTGGATCCATTGGATCTCCAGCACACAGATGGGCCTGCTACTCTTCCACACCTGACTCTGTAGGCAGCCATTGTGAGCCAATCTTGTAAATTCTTATGTATTTGCATATCTTTCACTGTTTCTCTAGGGAGCACTGACTGATACAGGCTCATCTCCACATATTCTGAAATATTAAGGTTAGCATGATGACATATAATTTTTTAAAAGAGTCTCACTATGTAGTCTAGGCTGACCTTAAAGCCAAGATCCTCTTGCCTCAGCCTGGCTAGTGCTGAGATTATAGGCATGAACCACCATTTTTTCTAAATATACTAATTTTTAGTATATTTATGACAGGTTTGAAGAGGCTCATTTCTTAAGAGACCATATCTCTGCTTGTTGAAAATTAAGAGAGAACCAAGAAAAACAACACATATGCCATACATTTGTCACCACTGGCACAAAGGAAAAAATCATTAAAAGGCGCTTAAACGTTTGGGTTTGGTTCTTCCCATCAGAGATGAGAAGCAGAAAAAGAATTTGAGTAATATAACGCAAACTTATGTTTTACTAGAGCAGTGTTGGAAAACCTATGGCACATGTGTTATTTTATTTTTAAGAAAAAAGATGTGAATGTATGAATTTTTTTAAAATATGAACTATAACTTCAGTATTCGAGCTTAATTGCATTGTTTGCACTTTGTGATAGATGAATGGGTTTGGGTTTGCAGTTTGGGCACTTGTCTGTAAAAGGTTCACCTTCACTGCCCCGGAGTGGCCCTTCTAGACGCATACTCCTTTCGAACCTGCGGGTGCACTGCTTGAAGATTTGAAATTCTGCTCATTTCCTCTTGGGAACATGATGAATGTTTCATTTTGTGGAATTGATCACAAAATTATTAGATGTTTCTTCAAAGGCAAATCAGAGAACAGAGATATTGGAATCTTATTTGAAAGTAATTGTGTTTGGAGAGTGGAGGAGTGGCTCATTGCACCAGTGCTGTGCTTTGGTCATTTTATCCTGATCAGCCTTCTCATTGCCTGCTAAAACCAGGAAGCATCTGGGTGAGTGGATCCCTCTCCTGGTCCCACAGGTGTCTGTCATGTGGGAGCCCCACCTACACCATAGCAATACTTGGAAGTCCTCAGAACAGGGATTAGACATGGAGCCTCTACTGCAGGCTCTGCATTCTGTGGGACTCACCCACTGTACCCACTTGTGCCATGCTTGGGTTCAGGGGCCCTGCAGGGACTTCTGCAGATTTTACACGTCACTGAGCACCTTCCACACAGCTCATCTCTTGCCTGCCACCATGTGAAGCCAGTGGCCATGAAGCCGCCATCCTTCCCTCACCTGCCTTCAGCCGCCAGCTCAATGTGCCAAGTCTTTGCTTTCCAAGGGCTTGTATAAATATGTGTGTTTTTCAGGCCAGGGCTAGCAGGGGGTTGCCCAAGGCCCATTTTTCATGCCATGACTTGTACAATTATCTTTTCAAAGGTACTTGGTTGACAAGAAATAAGTTTTTAAGCTTGGAAAGAAAAAAAAGAAAAGAAAAACAAGAAGCATATGGGATCTTTTTGATGGTATTGGAGACAGTAGGATATTTCTACTGAGATAAACCCTTAAGTTTTAAACTGGTTCTTGTTAAGTTGCCCAGACTGGCCTCAAACTCAGTTCTCCTACCTTAGCTTTTTAAGTACCTGTGATTGCAGGGATGCATCACCAAGCCTGGCAACTCCCTTTTAGTGTGGTGAAGGGAGAGGTTGACTCTTTCCTCTGCTCAAGGCATAGAAACCCACAGGTGCCTGAAGGCCTCCTCCTAATCACAACAAGGAATGCTGAGGGCTTTGCAGCGTGTAACTGATTTCATTAACCTAGAAGTGTCCTTGTCTCTGATTTTTGCCTTGCCCAGCCAGCAGATGGTGCCATTTTTCTAGGAGACTCAGCCGGAGTCCTCTTGTGCAGTCCTTCCACCCTTGGTGCTCGCCGTCCCATGCTCCCAGCCTGAGTGTGGAGGATCAAACCCAAACAGCTCTGTTACAGAAAATTCTAGCGATCATACCTGCAACTAAATAACTGAAACAACTCGAAATGTTCAAGACTCTGAGTTTGAGTACAAATTTATCTTTTAATTTAGGAAAAATTAGGAAGAAGCTTAGTAATTTTATCTTTAGAAAAACATTTTAGAGTTTTATTCTTTTTCTTTCCCTGACTGCTGTCTCTCTTTCATCATACTCCTAGCTGGTTCATCCTATTTTTCCTTTGAAATAGTACCTCATTATTTTTTTGTGTTAAGAAAAAACATGATGACTGGACTGAATTCTATAGTAAAATTATAGACTTTACTATTTTAAAGAATTGAGCAGTTAAAGCTAGCTACTTTAGATAGGAGACGTAGCATAGGTATGTGTTTGTCTTTCAAATTACTAATATTCGGAAATCAGTTTCGGGCATCATGACTCACCAAATATTTAGCATATAACTCCTAAGAATACAGTTTCTTCTACTTGTTTAACCATTACTAGGCTGAAGAAAATTAACAATAATTTCCAAGAATTACCTAATATTTAGTTCATATTCAACATTTCCTAGTTACCCACCCATTTCCTAGTTATGGCTGATTTTGTTCAGCTACATCCTATGAAGGATCAGCATCACATTTAGTCATTTTTTCTGTCCAGTTCCTTCAAGTATAACCTGTTCTGGCCCAACACACATACTGGAGAAAACTTTTTTTTTTTCCTTTAAATGGATCAGGCCTATTTCTATTGCAGATTAGTTTGATGGTTGCCTTCCTGAGTATTTCTTTTCTTTTCCTGTTGTTTTCAGTGCTGGAGATGGAAGCCAGGGCTCTGGGCATGTGGGGCAAGTGCTCTACCATTGAGTTACAGCCCTCTGCCCCAAAGAGTCATTCTTAGTCTGTACTAGTCCCAAGTCAGAGTACAGTGAGTCCGGATGCTACAGTGTGGTGGGGAATGCAGCCCTAGGGAATAGGAGCACGTGTACACAGTGGGAAACAAGCCAGAGAAGGGAAGTGGGGCCAGATTACGATGTGTTTCACACTGCCCACTATTGGGTATTAAACAAGACTATTACCTGTGAGAACATTTGAGAAAGCACAAAGTCAGGTGAGATTGGAGGATCTGAAGTAGAGCCCAGTGGTGTCCGGGGCAATGCCCTTGGAACTAATTCCTCAGTCTCCCGTCATTCTCCCAAACTGGAAGACAGACCCACATCCTGGTGGCATCCATGCAAAACATTTTGATAAGAAAACTTTCTAGCTGATGTTACATACTTCATACTACATGTCATCAGGGACAAAAAATGGCACAGTGTCGCACTGTTAGTGATGGCGCTAAGTCTCTTGGTTTAGTTATGCCCACAAGATTTCTGAAAAGCATTTCCTCTTTGTAAAGTCAGCAAGCAATCTGGATATGAATGTATCAATACCTGTATCTATATCTATGTTATTATCATATCTATCTATCTATCTATCTATCTATCTATCTATCTATCTATCTATCATTAACATTCTCTCTCTCCCTCTCTCTATCCTTCTCTCACTCTCACTCTCGCTCTATTGTCTCTATTTCTATATCTGGCATCTTCTTTTTCCAGTAGTATTTTAACTGTTTGTGGAGATGTTTTAACATGCATCTATTATTTTCTGCATCTATCATTTCACTTACAATTACAAAATGTTGAACTGAAAGAGGCCATCTTTTATTCGACATTTATTAGTTCATGGTTTTTTGTGTAAGTGCTGTTTCTTCTATGAAGTCAAGGTAGACACACACTTCTTCTTCTAATCTTCAGTTTTCGGAGTAAGGTGTTAAAAGTAATGTCATATCCAACGGTACCAAATTTTATTTTCCATTTTTTTGGATATTACATATGGACTTAGGGGTTCTTACCTACTCAACATGTACTACTATGATATAGTCATTGTTTTTCTTGGTGTTAAAATGTCTCCAAATTTGACTAACAGAAACTGTGAAAACTGGCTGCTATGTTTAATTTGTATGACTCATCAGAGTAGATTTCTAGTAAAGAAAGGTGTCCTCCATCACTGTTGTTGTCCTGGACCCTAAACCAGACCTTACTGTGAGAAACTCTGCTTTGTTTTATCAGGAAATAGAAGCCAAGATTTAGTTGCCAGGTATGCTCACTGAGACTGGACTTTCAAGGAAAAGAACTAGGAAATTTATTTTTAAAAATTAGTAGTTCATAATTACATACTTATTCCAAATTTAACATTATTGACTCTTCATTCCCTTCTTAAATTATATATATCAGAGTCTATAGGGTCTCACTGCACAGATTAGAGTCATAGTGATCCTCCTGTTTTCAGGCTCCCAAGTGCTGGGATTATAGGTGCACACCACCATATCCAGTCTCAGTTGCTGTCTCAGTGCACCCAGGGGGCAGGGCTGGCATGGCAGGCCTGGGATCAAACCCTAGTCCCTGCATCTGCCTAAGCAGGTACTTTAATCTGCTGAGCTATCTGGCCAGCTCTTAGATTTTACATTGTTATGTCCTTTTTTATGACACTAAAAAATCTTAATACTAATAACAGTGACACATTTACTTATTTGCTATACCCAAAATGACAGTATCAGTATTGCCAACATGTAAAATTATGTTAAGATTAGTATTTCTTTCTTTCTTTTTTTTGCCTTTGTAAAACGCTAAATTGTATACTAGTGTTCTAAGTTTAAAAAAAAAAAGTTGAGGCAACTTTTTCTTCTGTGTTGTTCTGTAAACATTTCAATACATATTTAAGTTATTTTTTATTTCTGTGGTATTTCAGGTTGAACCCAGGATCTTACAAATGCTAGGCAAGTGTTCTATCACTGAACTATATGCCCAGCATCATTTGTTTTAAAATACAATTTAGAGTTTTACTCCTTTTAGTTTATTTTTGAATTATTTAAGTGTCTACATAAGTCAAAAATTAAAATTATGAAGATGTATATTCAGAGAATTCTCATCTCTGTGTCTGTGTCTCTATCTCTCTGTCTCTCCCACCTCCCCTTCCTGAAAATTGAACCCAGGGCTTCACACTGAGCTAGATCTTCAGGCTTTTCATTTTTTTATTTTTTAATTTTGAGACAGGGTCTCACCAAGTTGCTCAGGTGAGGCTCAAGTTGGCCTCCTGCCTTAGTCTCCTGGAATTCTAGGATAACAGACCTGTACCACCATGCTTGGCCTCACCTCTGCATTTGTCTCTTCTACCTGATTCTTCTTAAGTTCCCCACTATTTTATTATTAGTTTTTATTTTATCCTTCCCTCTTTTTTTTTGAAGTAGTTTCCTTCACAAAAGTTGCTAATATATGTACCACTTCAGAATCTGCCTTTTTAGAACTGAATAATACAACCACAGTATTATTCCATGTATAGAGGAATTGTTCATTGTGTTTCCATTGCTGCCTAGTGCTAGCATCATATGGATATG
>PVKN010019323.1:0-16416 GCA_004027915.1 Capromys pilorides | reverse complement strand
TATCTGTGACATTTCTATAAATCAACGCACTGCAATGATACCTACATAAAAGCTTATTTCACTATAATGATGCTTCCAGGCGTCCCTCAAATCAGGTGGTTACTTGTAGTTAATGACCTGTGACATGCCACACAAGTAGTCCTAAAAAGACTTATTATCCATTGCATGTGCAACAATATTTGCTTTATGGATGGCTAAATGAAAGAAGACATTCAATGTAGCTGTAAAAGTGAAATCAAAAGAAAACTTACAAGTAACATGTTTTCTTTAAGTAAAAGAGCTGTGACCATTTTCCATTAATACTTAACCTTTTGCTGGAGCAATGCAACCACAGAATGCTCGAATCCATAAAGCCCAAGAGCTGTTCTGAGTTAATGGTAATTAACTTCTTCCAATCAGAAGAGCAGTCATTTGCCCACAACGTGAGATTATCGGCCTCTGCTGTTGACCTCCAACTCATATCTCAGAGCTCGACAATTTCAGAAAGGATACATGCTTTATATGTAACTGGACAGCATATCTCTTACTAAAATAGTATGCATGCAGGACACAAACTTTTCAAAAAGAGAAGAATTATACCACACAAAACTTGCTGATCTCAAATATTTTACCTTTCATACTTGCCAGACTTTGAAGACATTCACATATTTGTCATTTATAATTTTATTTCATTTACCAGACTCAGTTTTTGTCTACCATATGTCCATCGCAGATTAACTATTCCCTTAGGTACAATTAAGGAGTTTCCATTTGTTGTAAGAAGAGCTAAGTATGAAGAACACAGCCAGAAATAACATTTAGACTCAACCAAAAACAGAAGCACATTCAAACTCAAGCAATGGTTTATGGAGCATCTCTTTTTTATTAGACACATGTCTACATACCAAAATAAACTTGAGATAAAAATTCACGAAAACAGTACAACAGCTTTCACCACTGAGATTTGGTATCAAAACTTACCACTTCCGTCAACTGAATTTAAACAATTTCCAAAACAAGGAATTTCTAAACTGTAAGTCAAGATTTGTCTTTCAAACATTAATTACAGCCAGCATTTTCATTATTACATATTTTAAGATGTTTCAAACACTTTTCAGTTTGTGATTTTAATTCTTACATTATAAAAAATATGTACATTTAACAAGATCTCCTCTTGTCACCCATTTTGAAGGGAATATGGGAAAGAATAACAACTACTAACATGTAGCAGTAATTATACTATAAGCATGGCACTAGAGCTTTACAAACATGTAATTCTGAAAACCAATGCTATACTTAATTCTACTACCTCATGTGCTAAGTACTACTGTTAGATTCACCACACAGATGAGTAACTAGGAACCAACATCTGGATCTCAGTGGTCTTGATTAGGAGTCTACATCTTTAACAACTATTCATACGTCTGCCTCTAGAAAATATATTAAAGTGGCAGAACACGCTATAAGACAAATTTCCTTAAAGAAAATATAATTTCTTGACTTCCTAAACATTAAGAGGCAAAGAGCTTAGTTATCAAAAACTCACATGTGCAGTAGAAAACGCTTTCCAACCATGATCACTTGTGGCTCTAGTGCAGTAAGGCTGTGGTTATTCTTACCCAACCTCTTTAAGGTGTAAATGACAAATGAAAAGTGGACACATACGCAGTGGACAAAACGCTGTTTGGTGGATGCCTACTTGCAAATGATGCAATAAAGCTCCCTAACACCTAGACCAGAGCACATACCAGTGCTTATACTTTTGTAGTGAGAACTATTAAAATCTCTTTGAAGCAGCATTCAAACACAGTGCACCTTGAACATCTACAGCAGACTGGTCCTAGGGCCTTTGCAATGCCAAAATCCCAACAGGCACCAGTCCCTATTATATTATAATAAGATGTAGTATTTCATGCAGCCTATGCATAGGGCTGGGGAGATAGCTCAGTGAAATAAGCACTTGCCTGGCAAGTGCAGGGTCCTGAGTTCAATCCCTGGTACCACAAAAAAAAAAAAAAAAAAGCTACACATGTACTCTCATATACTCTCTAGCTTATTTGTAATATCTAATACAGTGTAAATGCTACATAAGTAGTCGTTACAGGCTGCTAATAAATAAATAAAACGAGGATAAAATTCTCCACCTGTTCACTACCAATACTTTTTTTTCAAATGTTTTTGATCCAAAGTTGGTTGAATTCAGGAATATATAATGTACAGACAGAAGGTTGGCTATATAAATTATTTAACTATAACTGTACCATGATACACAGTAGTTTCCCAATGTATTCATCCAGACTTACTGAAACTTTATAATTGTTGACCAACTTATCTTCCTCCCCTCCCACCACTCTAGACTGATAACATTCTACTGTCTGTTTCTGTAAATTCAGTGATTTGTAAGTTCAGTGACTAAATATAAGCGCTATCATGCAGTACTAGACTTTATATACCTGGCTTACTTAACTTAAAATATCCTTCAAGTTCATCTCTATTATCACGAATGACAGAATTTATTTCTTTAAGACAGAATAGTATTCCATTGTGTGTATTTGCGTGTGTGCATGTGTACACATAAGATTTCCACATTTTGTTTTCTTTATCTATTGATGGACATAGAGATTGTTTCTTTAATACCATATACTGACTTCATTTCCTTTAGGTATTTACCCAAAAGTGGAGCTACTGGATCATATTTTTAATTTTCTGAGGGACTTGCAAGCTATTTTCTATAACAGTGGCATTAATTTGTATCTATAAATAGTGTACAAGGGGCTTGCTTTCCTCCACCTCCTTGCCAATACTTACTTTTTGCCTTTTTAACAGTGGTTCTTGGAAGGACGCCTTTAACAGCCATCTTGAACTTGTACTTCTCTGATGATGTGATGGAAAAAAATTTTCATATACCTGTTAACCATTTATGTGTCCTTTAGAAAAATGGCTATTCAGAGACTTTGCCCATTTTTTAATCAAGTTACTTATTTTCTTGTATCAAGGTCAGTTTCTTAAATATTTTAGATAATAGCTCAATTTCAGATGCATAGTTTACAAACATTTCTACCAATCTACTAAGTATCTCTTCACCATTAATAAGGTTCCGTTGCTGAGCAGAAGCTTTTCAGTTTGATGAAGTTCCATTTGTCTATTTTTGCTTTAGATGCTTGTGCTGTGCAGGTCATAGCCAAGAAACCACTCCACAGATGGATACAGGGGAATTTACACACACACACACACACACACACACACACACACACACACTTTCTGCTTATATGTCATAGTTTCTGTTATCATAGATCTTTCATGTATTTTGTGTTGAATTTTGTAAACTGTGTACAATTTCATTTTGTGGCTTGTGGATTTCCAGCTTTCCCAAGACAATTTATTAAAGACAATGGCCTATCCCCATTATGTGTCAAATAAATACAATTATGAAAAACATTACAATTGCTGCAACAGCAATACAAAAATTATTAGTGCTAAGGACATGTCAACAAACTGAACCTCAGCAGAAATGAACAAATTTCTATAAATACACACCCTAGCAGGAGTAAATCATAAAGAAAATCAAAACAAAACAATAAATAAGAAAATTTAACCAATAAACAAAACCTTCAAAAAAAGAGACACCCAGGACCTAATGGTTTCATGGGTGAGTATTACCAGCCATTTAAGCAAGAATTAGTGTCAATACTTCCCAAATTCTTCCAAAATACTGAGGAAGCATGAATACTGCCAGACTCAATTCTCTGAGGCCAACATTACAAAGCCAAAGACGCTACAAGAAAAGATAACTAGAGGTCAATATCCCTGAGGAACATACCTGTAGGTCCAAAACTTCACAACAAAATACTACCAAAATCTAATTCAAATGCAGTGGAACGTATCCCTGGTGTGTTCAGCCTGTAATCACTAAGTCCAACATTCTACAGTACCAGAGGGACTAAAATCACAGGATTATGTCAATACATATAGAAAAAGCAAATTCAACATCTTTCATGATAAAAACTTCCAACAACTTGGATATAAAATAAATTGTCTTCAAAATAATGAAGGTAACATATAGCAAAGACCAGAGCTGACATCATAGTGAACGGTGAAAACTTGAAGACTTTTCTTCTAACGTCAGAAACAAGACAATCTCACCATTTATACGCACTAGAGTACCCAAAAAAAAAAAAAAAAGACAAAGGAGAAACAGAAGGGATCAAAATGAGAAGGAAGACGACAAACTGTCTCTGTTTACAAATGACATGGTCTTATATATAAATCCTAACAACTCCAGGAAACACCACCAATTCATGAATTCAATAAAGTTACAAGGCACAAAATCAAATGACAAAAATCAATTGAATTTATTGTATCTATCAATAACAAACTATTCCAAAAAGAAACCAAGAAAACAAATATATATAATATCAAAAACTACTTAGGAATAAATTTAACAAGGAGATGGAAGAAAAGTACAATGAAAACTGTAAAACACTGATGAAATAAGTTAAAGACATAAGTAAATGGAAAATGTCGTGTTCATGGATTGGAAGAATTCTACTGTTAAAATGTCTATACTATTCAAAGTGATCTGCGAAGTCAATACGATTCTTATCAAAATTCCAATGACAGGGGCTGGAGAGATAGCTCGGTGGTCTAATTGCCTGCTCAAAAAACACAAAGTCCCAAGTTCAATCCCTGGTACTGCATGCTGTGCTGGCCTGGGTCCCCAGGTGCATTATGCCAGCCTAGAAACTGGTCATGGTTGCGAAAACCTGTAATCCCAGAGCTGGGGAGGCTGAGACAGAAGGATCACTAGGAATCTGAACTGTGTAGCAAGACCATGTAACAAATAAATAAATGAAATAATTTTTTTAAAAAATGCTTGGCACGGAAAGTATTTTAGATGTGGGACCAGGTACTTGGAATATCTAGATATACGGTAGATATTACACCTCTAGGAGACAGTATGCAAGTGTAAACATAAAACTCATCTATGCTTCATATACAACATATACACACAGACTGAAGGTAATTCTATACTATGCTTTTGATTATTATGTGCATGAAATGAACCTGCACAGTGTGGACTGTTCCACTGCAGTGCCATCTCACTACTCAAAAGTTAGATTTTAGATCAGCTCATTTCAAACTTTCTAGTTACAGATACTCTACTGTACTGGCACTTTACAAAGACCAGTTCACTTAGTAAGAGAGCCTGTAAATTAATGCACACATTTAAAGTCAACTGGTCTTTAGTACTGTCTGCTAATACTAAACTCTTTCAAGGATTAAAAAAAAAAAACTGGCATGAGAATTATGAGAAACCTAGAAAAAGCAGGGTGCTATTCTTATTTTCACTCTATTATCTGAAAAGGTCTGTAGTTCCATCTTCACAGAGATAAAGTTCATTTTGTAAGTATCCATGTACCAATTATTTATCGAGCACTTTCTATGCACCGAGGACGGAGCTCAGCGCCGGATCAACACCAGAGAGCAGGCGGACACGTGACCTCCACAGGCACCACTACGCAGCACCTACACAGCCCCAAAGAGAAATCTCTGAAAGGTTAGCTTTCTCAGAATAACCAGAGTTTAAAAGAAAAGTTAAGAATTACCTGAAACTAGGGATAAAACTACCTCTCTCAGCCTGTTTCTACTTGACCATTTACTTCAGAAGGTAGGAAAGGCTGACACGCCTCATTTCTATCTTCTCAGTTAATCTGGATCAATGCAAAAACCTGTAGAAAAGCAACAGAGATGACTCAAGGCCACATTTTAAGATGAGACAAGTTCAAAAACCCCTAAAAGTCCTGTGCGTTATAGTACCAGGTGTTCCCATTCTCCCCCTTTGCCTGCTTTCTCTAAGCTCCATCAGCATAAAGCAAGCTGTAGTATCTCCTACCCTTGAACAGAAGTGCTAACCCACGTTACCAGCAGCCGCTGCTCCGCTATCACCCAACTGCCTTCCACAGCAACACCGGTATTCCTGTTGCCTCTCTTCGCTGTCCGCACTGCTGCCTCTCTCTCTTGTCCTGACTCTCGTCAACATTTGCACCCACCACAAGGAACCTGCGTTCAAAGACCACCACCAGGAGCCCCCACAACGCTGTCTAAGAACCATTTGCAGCCCTTAGCTGCTGATCACGCACTTCCTTGTACTTAAGACACGTTTCCAACTGGCTTCTCCTGATTTTCCTCCTACCTCTACCTGCCACTGTTCAGTTCCCTTGCAGATGTAAATTCTTAAAACACGGATGTAACTGACTGCTTTTTGGACTGTGTATTGCTCAGTTCTCCCATAGCTGAAACAAAAATATTCCAGGCTCACCATTTAAAGGAGGATGGATCTAATTTGGCTCCTCGGTTCAGAGGTTTCAGTTCATCCTCGGCCGGCTGCAAGGCAGGAGCAGCCAGGGCAGAAGGCCGTGGTAAAGTGAAGAGGCTCACTTCACTTCACAACACCCAGAAGGCACAGCACAGGGGAAGAGCACCAGGGACAGGCACCTCCTCCCAAGGCCCTGCCTTCGCCCAGCTCCCCCCACCCCACCCCACCTGCTAAGGGGCATTCCGTTATGAACATCAGCGGGCTGATTTACTGTTGGGTACTGTGCTCCACCATCCTACCACTGTCCCAGGAGTCTCTTAACCCAGTTAAACTGACAACCGAGATCAGAACCTTCCTCTATACACTCACTTCTATGGTGAAGTTCACTCAGACTCACAGGTGTGAGTATCACACACTATGACAAATATGATCTTTACGCATATCGACGCTCTAGCAATAAACCTAATGTAATAAACATTATCCACATGCTGTTGGCTACAACTTTTATCTCTAGATCATACTTGCCCTGTATTCCGGACTCCTATACCTGGTGTGCCTTCCCAAATGTCCACACAGCTGCCTAACAAGCATCTCACCTTTAGTATGTTCAAAACCAAACGTTTGATACTCTCCCAAACTTATTCTTCCCAAAGTCCTTCTCATTTCAGTAAGTGAAACTTCAGTTTTCCAGATCTTAAAAGTCTTGACATACAAGGAACCAAGGAGGAAATTCACCAGCCCACCTTTATTACACACAGAAGGCAACTATTCCTCACTGGCTCCCTATCTTCTCCCTGGTCCATGGCACACGACTGCTCAGCTGAATTATGTCAAATGCCTCTGACGTCTCGTCCCTCTGCTTCCACTCTTAAACCATCAGAGTATATTCTCAAAACAAGAGTTCCGTCTGCTAGTCCATTTCAAACCCAAACAAATCACGTCGATGTTGCTTAGAACCCTCATGCCTTTCCATGTCACTCAAGTGAAACCCCAAAGCGTTACACAGCTCTTAATCTCCCCTGATACGGCCTTTCCCTAGATCCTTCTCTCCTGAAGGCTCACTTCGTCTCCTGTCCTGTGTCTCTATCCCCTCCACATAACGACACACCCAAGCACACGCTGCTACACGCACCCATGCATGCCCACACCACCACCAACGGGTTTCTTTGTGACCCGGGCACACAGACACAAATCCTACCTGGACATCTTTGCGTCTGCTGTCGTCCTCCGCTTGGCTCTAACTCACGTGTGAATCTCTCTACTTCTCTGCTCTTGTGATAGCCGAGGCATTCTCCTATCATATAAAAACTAAACCAAGTCTCTCTTTCCTGTTTCATCCATCTCTACAGTAGTTCGTAGCATCTGACATATAGTTGCCATTATTGTGTTTCTTCCCCAGTGGAATACAGCTAGGTGAGGGCCAGGGTTTGGTTACGTGGCTAATACCTAGACTGATATGCATTCAGTCAATACTTGTGGGATGAACAGAAAAAAAGTAATTAAAAAGCAAAGAAACAAAGTATCTGTTGAACTGCTTTATGTGTGCTGAAAAAGCACACATTCATGCTGGGGATACAGGCTCATGATAGAATGCTGACCTAACATGCAAGGTTTAAGCCGCAATACTGAACACAAGCAAAAGAAAGACAGGAGAGGGAAGGGTGGGGAGGGGGAAGGGAGAAAAGAGAAACCAAATATTCATTTAGAATTTGAAAAAATGTGATATAAAATAAAAATCACTTAAATTATAAGCTCACAAATAATTTAAGATTTCTTTAAGTGCTGCTTCCATAGTCCCCTAAAACACTCTAAAATTGGCCATATTTCTAGGGTATCCCTAGCAAATAATAAAAATTTAATAAATATTAACCAGATTTATTATGATCTACACATACAATATTATTAATACCTACATACATACAGAGATGTGATTTAATTACTTTTAATAAGAAATTACAATGTGACAGTTTCAAAACACGTTAATAGTACATTCACATGTGATTTTCAACAATTTAACAGCAGAATAATAAACTGAGGCACAGACATCATTGCACAGGTGAGTTTCAACCTTAAGTCAAAATAAAACTTCCCTAAAACAATATGGCAATAAATATGTGCAGTCAGTCCTGTTATCTTACACTAAATATGGTTTAGGTCATTAAATTTTAAAAGTGATTTTGGGTCCAGGGAGATAACTTGGTAGAATAAGTGCTTGCCTGGCAAGTGCAAGGTCCTGAGTTCAATCCTCAGTACTCCAAAAAAAGAAAAGTACAAGCACGTAGGCGTTACGCTTCACTACAGCTCCCTCATTTCACAGACAAGGACGACCGACCGACGTGGTTAAATTATCCAAGTCACACAGCTAGAAAAAACAACAGCAACACAAAAAAAGCTGAAGATTTCCCCTCCCCTGTCTCGTGTTCCTTTTACAGTCTCTACAAATACAAATTAAAATAATTACAATATGCTTAGGGGCAGGGGAGGCAGCTCAGGGACACGAGTGCCTGTCTGGCAAGTGCAAGGTCCTGAGTTCAATCCCCAGTTCCACAAAATAAAAAACACAATGTGCTTAAATTAATAATTTCAAATCCTCCCTTCATGAAATGTTTTTATAGATGTTTTCTTTTACTATTAACTGAATATTTAATTAATTTAACAAGTCTTCTCTACTGTGATAAAGATAAATGGAAAAGATAAACATTTTGTGAACAAATGCTTACACAACTCCTCCACAATCAAAGAAAATAAAAACACAAAACTAATACTTCTTAGATTAATTCTAGTACAGTCAAAATGGGTCAAGGTAGGCTATCTAAAAAGGTTAACTATGAAATAATGAATTAACATCACTGCAGCAACCAGTAAGTAATACAGTTTTTGACCAATGTTATAAAGTAACACTGAGCTGATGTTTTCTTCCCTAAAAACTACCAGTCAGATATGCAGTCTAAAGACAAGGGATGCATATCATTCGAGGTATTATGCAACCACTTCAACCTGAAATGCTATCAGCGTCTCCTAAAAGTGCAGTAGAATATACAGCCACTCACATAAGACAGCAGTTTGTGAACATACTGAAATACTTTCTCACTCAGGATACAGAAATACTGCCACTATATTCCAGTACATAAATAACCACGGGTCTTTGAAAGACTCTTAGGTCCACAGATGTAAAGAAGAAGAAACAACAGAAGAAAAAAACAAAAACTTTAGCTCATTGGAAAAGGACACCTGGGCCTGCTATGTGGGGGTTACTACTCTCTGAAACAAGAAAGAAGCCAACTAACAAAAGAATGGGAAAAGGAACAGCAGTCAGAGTGGATAAACAGTGAGCTTCTCAAGTCTTCAGAAGAATTGTTTATGCCTTATAATTTATAGCTCTTAAATAAGTAATAATGCACTTTTCACATTGATATAATACTACAAGTGATAAACTTTATAGGAGTTGATATGAATCCTTCAAAATAAGGATCAGGTTAAATTTGACCTATTTAACAGCTTTACATTTCTACTCTCTAGAAAAAATAACTTTTGAAGACTTGAAAGAGTCACAGTACAGGCAAACACCTTTATGTGAATTCTAATGCAGTTTTCAAATTTGACATATAGGCATTTCTTATGTTCCTCTATTACTGAGAAAAAAAAGAAGTCTTTTAAAAGCCTTGTGATCATTTTATTCAGCACATCAATAACATTCTCAAGTTAAAATTATTCGTTTTACTAGTACATTTCCACTAAGTTCAGGAACATAACTTACAGGGTACATTAACATGTAACCTTTCAACTTCTCTATGGAAAACATCACTTCCTGGACAGAGATAGTACTCCAAGAACGATCAATCACTGTTAAGAAGAATATACACTCCGCACTGGTAATTAGTGTTGATGCACTCTTCTCTACGCCCTCATCTGTCATGAAGATTGTTTAAAAATCTGAGTTATTAGTCTTTATTTGGGAAAGGATCTGGTTAATATCTTTAAGAGTAGAAATCATTCATCCGCCCACTCTCTACTGGAGCATGATAATTCCTACCCCCAATACAAGGTCCTGATAACCGCCACCCCACCACTAGCTAAGAAGCTATAAATCAGGAAAGGGGCAGCTCCTATGCAACCCCGGTTAATTCTGTTTACAATCTATCCAACCGAGAATGCTAGCTAGTCGGGAGGAAACTAGCTGAGCAATCAGATAACAGACAAGCACAAGAGATGCAAGACAAAAAACAACAAAATGAAAAGTCAAAACGACATGTGGCTATGAAATACAGACTAAATTTAAATTAATCTTTAAAAAATTAGCATGTCTACATTTTCATTACATTTTATTATACCTTCACCTGAAACACTGAAGAAAAATTATAGCTACTTCAGTACATATCATGACTTTTAAAATTACAGATAAAAATAAGAGGCTTGTAAATAAAAAAAGAATTAAATTTTTTTGTTTGTTTCGCTTTGTTTTTGAGAGAGGGTCTAGGGCCCGCGAGATGGCTCAGCAGTCTAAAGCACCTGCTTAGGCAAGCTTAGGCAACCTCAGGGACCATGGTTCAATCCCCGGCACCACATGCTGCGCCAGCCCTAACCCCAGGGCAGGCTGAGCCAGCCATTAAAAAAGAAACAGAGAGAGAGAGAGAGAGAGAGGGTCTCCACACAAGGTCTCAATTGTAGTTCAGGCTGGCCTTCTACTCACTGTGCCACCTAGCCTGGGCTCAAACATAGCAACCATTCCCCTCCTGCCTCCCAAGTGCTGGGATTACAGACATGCACCACCACACCTAACTTTACTATGTAAAGTTAAAGTTAGAAGAAGAAAGCAATCTTTTATGGACTATTTGATTTTTTAATATTTTTAACCTAACTCATGACATAAAATCTATGCCATCTTACTTCAATAATGATCCCACATAATCCAGCTACGATATATTTTCTGAGAAACTCCCACCTACATTAATGAGGGCGGGATTCAGTGAGCCGGCGAGTCCTGAAGGCCACTTACTAGACTCCTTACACGTTTCTAAATACACATTTTCCTCATTAAGAAAATGACCTTCCCTGTATAAAACATTCTGGGCCATAAATGCTTTTCATTTAAATGGCCTTTATAAAAAGGCTTATCTGTTCATTAGGCATTCATGTAAGCACTCTTCTAAGTGATGAAGTTCTTAGCTTTCATAAAGCTTAGATTATAGTGAGGAAAGACAACCAGAAACAGTATCAGACGGTGTCAGCCCATTCAGGGAGCTCAGAGGTGAATTTTTTTTTTCAGTCTTTTTGAGACAGGGTCTCGCTGTGCACTTCAGGCTGGCCTTGAGCTTACTTTTATAGCCTAGGCTGGTCTCAAACCTGCACTGATTCTCCTGCCTCAGCCTCCCAAGTGCTGGGATTACAGGCGTGCGCCACCACGCCCGGCTTCAGAGGTGATTTTTTAGGTGAGGATCCCAGAACCCACGTGGACGAGACATCAGCAGCAACAGCAGGCAGCAGGGGCCGAGCAGCAAACCAGAGCCCAACAGAGCCGCCGGGGTCCATACTGTATAATTCTTATGCGGGTCCTTACCTCACATTTACATCTTTATGTAGTGCCGTCACCAGCACATCCACGTTCACCTGTGCTGAGTCACGGTTACAAAGCTGTGTCCCACTGTGCACCTGCGCTGGACAAGCAGGCCCACGCCCGCAGGCGTCCTCAGATGCCTCTGAGCTTTGAAGCAGGCTGAGTGCTCTGCACAAATGGCAATGAGACTACGCACATAACTGAAATACGCTACTGACCGTCCAAAAAAGGACTGGCCAGCTCCTTTAGAACGAGTGCTCAAGGAAAGCAGCTTCAAGATGATGACATTTAACATTAAATAAAAACAACACAATGGAGATAAAGGCAATGTCAGAGGGAAAAGTATCTCAAACAGAAAAACTCTAAGGTACACATGAACTTAGAATGTTTTAGGAGAAGAAAAAAAAAAAAAAAAACCACACATAATATAGTAGACGAGCAAGTGGAGCAAGTACGCAGAATACCACGAGCACGGTGAGGGAGTCCTGAAAAGCCCGGATGAAGACTTGGGTTTTCATTCTAAATATGATGGAAAAGTGTTAAGTGATTTTAAGCAGAAGAATCACATAACATGATGTGTCATTTGGGAACTGGTCTGTAGGACACCACAGTGAGGAGCAGGAAAGCCCACTAGGAGGATGCGAGAGTCGCTGACATGAGAGAGGTGGCACTGGGATGCGAGGCCATGGCCAGGTTACCCAGGAGAAACCTGAAGTGGACAGAAGTTCAGTATCCGCAAGGCTCCGCAGTGTAGGCTTTGATCAAGTGAGAGTGAGTGCCTCACTGCTGGAAGAGCAAGACCTGCAAAGCCAGGAAGCCAGGTGCTAAGCCTGATGGGTTCACAAGTAGCCCGAGATGGCAACGTAGCTATTTCGAGGTGCATACGTGGCAGAATCTGCGGCCCACATGAGGCTACAGAGATCACTGCATTTCATGTAAACATTTGATATGCACAGAATAAAGAGGTAAGTTAACCTCTTTCTCATTTTGAAATTTCCCTATCAGGCCAGACCTGGTGGTGCATGCCTATTATCCTGGCACATGAGAAGCAGAGACAGGAGGATGGCTGACCAGTACCGTGAGTTCAAGACCAGCCTAAACTACACAGCAAGACCCAATCTCAGGAGAAAAAAAAAAAAAAAAAAGGAAGCAAAGAAAGGAAATGAATTTCCCGACAAGGAATTTGTTTATCTCACCAAGTAAAACTCCAAATCTTCAATAGCCAGATGGTAGAAGAAAAGGTAGTAAAATTTTTGGAATGGAATGTGTCAGAGAAAAAGAATAAAATTAGGATCTGAGAACCTCCTCTGGCTCAATTGCTGAGCAAATCACAGCTAGCCAATAAAAAACTACTAGCAATAAAAAACTACTCAAAATGTAGTATGAAAATTATCAGTCTGGCACACACAATAAAAAGAGGAACGAGAGAATAAGTAGAAAAGTCCCTAGGATTTCTGCCTAGTCAGTCTCAGGAAAAAATTACTTTAGCTCTAATAATTTATAATTTATGATCATTCAAACTGAAACTAAGTATAATCAGTACTTTTAAAAGGCTACTGTGATTAATAACAATAAATATTAATGAATATTTACACACATACATCTTCATAGTCAGCACTTGTCATGCAATATCTCATTTAATTTTAAAACCACATTTATTAAACAGAAACCATTACTCTCATTTCCAGATGAGAGAAATTAAGATTTAAAGATGCAAAGTAACTTCTCCAATATCACTCTTCTGCTACACGATGAAACAGAATTTATAAATAAAGTGCATCTAACTCTAAAGCACCGGAATCTTCACTACTACTCAGTATGTCACTCAGTATCCTAAATCATACAAAGAAATGTCACTGACGCCTGGTAGACTTTCACAACAGACAATAGAGAAAAATAATCAATCGCAATTATTGTACGATTTTAACTACTGTACACTGGAATAATTATGTACTAACTACAAAGTACTCTGTCAAGTTCCTTCTCTCCGGCTGCCTGATTAACTTACTGTATTTAGTCTTTACACTTAAATATAATAAACTTAATTTTCCATAAAAATAACAACTTAATTCACCTTTATATCAGACTATTCCCTGTCCTCTACCCACATTTGAGTTTACTATTTTTAATAAAAAGCCAATAACAAGGGCTGAGGAGGTAGCTCAGCAGTACAGCATCTGCCTGGCAAGTGCGAGAAGGCCCTGGTGGAGTCATGATACCAAAAAAAGCAAATCACCACATAACCTACTCGTAGTATGATTTCAGTGCACACACACATATTTGTTTTACTAAATTTAGCTAAACTTTGACTGTGCTGTTAATATTTTCACGGACTGCACACACCTGCTTTCAGCATGTGCTTTCTATTTAAGTTGTAGGTAAGACACAATGATGAATTTAAAAACATGTAAGCAGAGGACGACTATGTTTAGACACTAAGCAGTTGCAGATCTCCGTCCATCAAGTTTCACTCATCCTGAATGACTGCGAGACAAACCTTATTCTAAGGTGCCTTTAGGAAAGTATATCCGCAAAGAGAAAATGAGTTAATATAGTAACGTAACACTACTATATTATACTAACATGGTATCAATATGGAAATAAACTGTACAATATTCAGGAGAATTAAAGTTAAAGCTCTAACAAGTTTAACTACAAATGCATCTTTCATCAAACGATCCCATGAAATTGGGCCAGTGACAGATCATGTACCAAATGATACTCAGGAAAATGTTCATCTACAATGTGTTCATTTTACATATATAACATTCTCTACGACTATACCCTGTTACATGACCACATTCTACAGAGACTATTGTAAGTACATGTAAGAAAGGAGTGGCAGCTAAGCCAAAGTGAAAAATCCCTGACTTTTACATTATTAAATTTCAAACACAACATTGTGTTAATTTTCTGCAAAAATTCAAACATTTATTTTTACAAGCTGGGGAATGTCGTGAGAGTCCAGTCCAGGAGCTCCTCCAGTCTGACACTGTTTGGACTATGTCCAATGGTGGATGCCCCACAGGACACCACAAACACATAGCATAAAGGGTATAGATATGGACCACCGCATCATTAATCTGATCAGGTGGTGATCAGATTATATTCTGAAAAGAATGAAAACAAATGCCCATTCCCCACTCACCTCAATAATTTACCATAAGGTAATGGGCAACATCGACCAGGGATAAATCTAACAATAGTATAAGCCAATGCTTTTGTAACATGACAAATCACCAAGAAATAATCTACTTAAATCAAAAGCTGTATCCAGAAATAGAACATAAGCTCATCTAAACTTGTGACTTATAAAGGGAGGTTTCAATAAATTGAAAAGCATCTAATTTTTAAAATTGCTCATAAAAGTTAAGTAAAATCTAATTAAACCTTTAAAATGTAAAACTCAGCCATTTCTTCCCAAGCCATGCCATTTTGTGATTTGTAACAGTTTTCTTGAGAATAATATAAGTGTTTCTAGCTCTTCAGAGAAATGACATTCATACCTGTTTTGTAACGGTTTTAAATTAAAGCTTAGATTTAGTAAACATTCACCTCTGTGTACAAAACCACATAATGTCTGAATCTTGGTTTGGCCCTTTAGGATATATCATTTCCTAAACAATTACAGGGGGAAAATACTGTATTTTTAAGGAACTTTGGAAAAGATAATTCTCTTGGTAGTATCCATGGGTATTGATTTAACAACTCTTGCAGTGAGGAAACAGTTCCTGACTGAAAGTCTCCATGGTATAATTTGAACTCATTTTTTCTTTGCTGACCCTAAATGAGCTGGGGACTATTAGGTCATATCACAGTGTCATTATTTGTAAACTTTTGTTAATGTCTCCTTTTGGAAGTTACTTCATTGCAAGATTACGAACCAGACAGCAGCCCAAGACTGAGTGGAACTTTTTGATTTCTAGGTGCTATATATCGTAAACGAAAAACCGATCTCAAGAACTGCTTATCCACATTTTTTTTTTTTTTTTTTACCAAGGACTGCTCTTCCATACATTCTTACAAAATCATCTGCATTTTAAGACAAACCACAACATTCCAAAAGAGGTCGTATGTTAGAGATGGGAGCAAGAAACAATATGCATAAAATCCCACAAAGACACGAGCTCATTCTCTAGACTGAGAAACGTGTCTAAAGCCTCTGGGACAGAGCTGACGCTGCACCACAACATCACAGACTCTACAGCTGTGCTGCTGTTAACAGTCCACGCTTCTTTCTTAGACTGCAGGAAGCCAAAGCATTCGCTGCCAGCGCGGAGCTTACCTTCACACGGATTGGTCAAAAGCAGCAAAGTAGTTCCAACAGAAAAGCATCAGAACAGTTATGGAACAGTATAGACTCAGCAAAGGCAGGTGTTTTCCATACTCTCTAACAGGCTTAATGCACATGTGAAAGATGTCTCTCAGAATGGAATGTGCATGATAAAAGAACTGATATCACTTATGAAATTCAAAGAATAGATATCATTTACAAAAAAAGTTACTGGAAAGAATGCATATGCCCATCAGAACTTTATATTCAATTTGCTGGACCCAATTTGAAAAC
>PVKN010019322.1:0-16429 GCA_004027915.1 Capromys pilorides | reverse complement strand
TAATTGGATACCTAGTCAACAACTTTGATTCAACCTTTACAGAAACTAGGTTAAAATCGGAACATTGATGAGGTCCATTGATAACATGTCCATTCCAGGCAAACTGTGACCTTCCTGTCATCACTGATAACAGAGATGAAAAAGTTGGTGACAAAATACAATAGCAGACAAGCACTCTCTCACCTCATCTTTCTAGGTAGTCCTGGCTTGGTTTGGTTATGATGGGATCAAGCTGGTGATGCATTATGATTCGAAGGATTTATTGTTCTTGCCTTGGCACTCAACCAGAAATGACCACCTCACCAATCAGCCAAGTCCTTGCACATTTTATGACGTAATTTTACTTTATTTACTAGAAACTGGTTGCTACTAAAAGTGTGATATCTTTTGGAGGATAGAGGCATGCAGCCAAAGTAGCTGGCTTTTCTTGCCAATAAAGCTTTGCTCGGAAACATCCTTATCCCTCAAATAGAAATTAAAAAAAAAAGAAAAGATTCAAATGAAGAGTGAAATCCTGCTACTGATTTATTTATCTGGAATTGCTTTCCTCTAGCACAGTACATCTAGAATCTTTTATTCCATAATAGAATTATATCTTCTCTTCAGTTTTTTAAGAGAGACTATTAGATTTCTTAAAGCAAAATGGAATTGTTCCCTCTGAACCTGTTTCTTCAGCTGCAATTTTTTTTTTTTTTTTTTAATTTGGTACAGGCTCTGCAGGGTCGACAGGGTCTCACTACACAGATTGGATTCCTAGTGATTCTCCTGTTTTCAGCCTTCCAAGCACTGAGATTTCAGGAGTGTACCACCACACCCAGTCTCAATTGCCATCTCAACAAGCCCTGGGGCAGGGCAAGAACAGCATACCGGGAATCAAACCCTGGCTACTACACTTTGCCTAAGCAGGCATGGTAGTCTGCTGAGCTATCTGGCCAGCCCTTTTTACTACAAAATTGATGGATGTTAGGCTTCCATGGTCATTTACCATCCCTCTTCAGCTAATGATTTAAGACTACAGACACAGGCCACCAGCCCTAATCACCTAAAGTAAAAATCAAAGTGGGTTGTTGTTCTGAATGCATGTACGGTCTTAGTCCTTTAAATGTTTTCTTCTCCATAAATTGACTCACATTTTCTGCTTTATGTTGAAGTGCACATGCCTTTGAGCAAATAGCTTGATGTTTTTGTCCAGAAATTCCATAGGTAGGAAGAAGTTCAGGAAGCCAAGCTCTGAAAAGCACTTTCTGCAGAGGGTTGAACTTGGCTCTTCCACATAGAGTTAGCAGTTTCTGGATGGGAAAAGGAACAAGATAAGCAAAGCAATGAATCACTTAGGCAATGGTCGTTTCAATATCACATCTAGAAGAAAAGCGTGGGTGAAAAACTGTGGGATAAAACGCATCAGGAAAAACAAAGTTAATGGAAGGAAAGAAGGAGGAGCAGAGGAAGCTGTTGCGAATGACTGTCATTCTATTTGGATTTGAATCATCTTTACAAATGCCAACAAAATATGGAGTGAGTGTAATTTGTAGAAAACAAAGGTCCAGGAATAAAATGTAGCTGATTCTAAGGTCTATCTAGAGGCCTATGGCTAGACATTTTCCTTGCTTTATCAAGTTGGTTGCATGTTCTTTGTATGTGCATTAAGATTTGTAGCACAATTTTACATCTGTTAGAATTATGAGTGGTTTTTCACACATTAATCCTTTGTTATGCAAATCCTTAATTTCCAAATGCTTGCTTCCTTTTATAACTTAGCTGTCACTCTCACTGAATTATCTTTGAAATGTCTACTCCTCAAATTTCATCATGCCTATAAAATTCAGATTTCTTTTTACTTCATATTTTCCAATACAGAAATTCAAGAAATGAGGGTTTTAATTTCACAGGGTAACTTAATGTCTTCTTTAGGAAAAGGATGTTGTGTCCTTTATCTGCCATTCAATCTTTCCAGGGAGTAACTAGTTAAACAGAACGAGGTAAATTTTCATTAACTAGTTGATAAAAGGCATAAAGTAAGGAAGAGCAAGAGTTTGAGGAATTTTTACATCTTCAAAATTATTTATAAAAAAATACTTTAGCAAAGCATGGTTGAGCATGCCTATAATCTAAGCATTTTAGATGGCTAAAGCAGGAGGATCACAAGGTGGAAACAAGCTGTGTAACATGACTACTTGGAGAGCCTCTGTTTCTTTTTTTGTTTAATTTTGTTATTTGAAGAATCGGGGATCAAACTCAGGACCTGGCACTTGCCAGGTAGGCACTTGTGCTGAGGCTCTGTTTCAAAATAAAAAGAAAAATCTGAAGCTGGTGCAAAGGCCCTAGGTTTCCTTACAACAAGAACAGCAACAACAACAGTAGCAATATTCTAAGATGGATTTCACACTAGACATAAGTTCTTCCAGTAGTAGTAGCCTTTCTCAGCAGATTGTAAGCAGTAACCAATACAAATAACAGAATGATCTGCAAGAAGGTTGGTCAGTGGGTCTCTTTGATCGAGCCCTACAATTATGGTGAGTATGTAATATAAGTATTCCAACATATTCCAGCTTCAGGTATCTCTATGTGTTTTTCTCATAAGTATATTTATTTCCAAAGTATGTGAATTCATTTTTCAGGGGGAAGACATTTAAGATATAGGATGATTATGTCAAAAAATTTTCAAATCAAAATATTATGTAAAAGTACTTTGAAAGCTATGCTTTGTTTCATAGAAATTGGTTCATTCCCAGAAGATGGACTGACTAATACCAAGGGTAAAAAAATTAGTCATATAATTAAAGGAACTAATAAAAGTGAGGGTGTCTCAGTTACTTTTCTCTCATTGCTGGGGCAAATACCTGACACCCAAAATGAGAGAGGGAAAGATTCATTTAGCTCACAGTTTGTGGAGGTTTCTGTCCATAGTTGGCTGGCTCCAAGGCTGAGTAAGACAGGGCAGAGAGCATCTAGTTCATGGTGGTAGGACAGCAACAAATGGTGACAGAGGCAACCAACCAACCAGGACAACAGAGAGAAATAGTGTGAATCTGCCTCTCTTATATTACATTTAGACCCTCTGCCTCAGACTGTCCTCCTCAGGCCACACCCATAATGCCTTCAGTGCTAAAAAACATAATCCCAGTGAATCATGAGTCAGTCTCAAACTCTAGCAGTCCCCATCCCATGATTGCATGAGATTTTGAAGTGGACAACTAGACACAAGCCATAACAGAGGCTCATATAGGAATTAAACTAAATAGTTACTGCAAAAGAAGAAAATCCATTTCATTTGAGATGAATAGAAAATGAAAAGTGTATGAAGATAAACTAATGCACTTTCTGTAGGAGAAAGCATTAGCTAATTAGTCCTATCTCCTGGGAATCTGACTGAGTATCTTCTCATGCAGTGCAACAAACATCATTCTCACAGCAGTCCTTAATGGAATGGATAAGTTAATTTTTCTGCTTCTTAAACATTCAACACTACTCTAATCAGTTTCCTTACCAGTAAACATGCATAATTATACCCTGGCAGAAACAAATCTGCTAAGTGCTGTTCATTTCAATTCAAATTACTTATACGGGGATTATTTATAACTTTGAATCAACTGATAACAGAGTTGGAATTTATTGTATAATTTGTATATTTTCAGTGGTTGCTATTGATTCTGTTGGTGGTGGTGGTAAGGTTCTTAGTCAGTTTTAGAGAGGCCTATCTTTAAAATATGCCTGAAATCACCAATCCATCAGAAAACAGAAAGTTTTTATTTTTTTCTTTTATGCATTTGGAACAGTGTCTCACTACACAGCTTAGACTCCTAGTGATCCTCCTGTTTTCAGCCTCCACAGCCCTGGCATTATGGTCATGTGCCACCTCACCCAGTCTCAGTGGTCAGATCAGCTTGCTCTGGAAGTGGAGATGGTGGAACATGTGGGACCAGGAATCGAAGCCTGGTCCCTGTGCTTGCTAAAGCAGGCGCTTAGTCTGCTGAGCTATCTCTCCAGCCCTCGGCAGATTTTTAAGATTCAGAATTAACCAACATTATGTTCTCTACTTAATCTATTTTCCCAACTTTGTGATTTTGTTGCCTAGGAAATAGTTGGGGGCAGAACCACTAAACAGCTTACTCCACAAGCAGGAATTCACATGATGTCGGTCATCTAAATGCAAATGTCAGAATTAACTTTTGTGTCTGCTTTCTTTCACTTAAGTAACAAGATTTTTCTTTCACAGATGTTCTTTTTTTTTCCCCATGGAGTTGCCTTTGCTTGGGTAGTCTGACAAGTACAGTCAGCATAAATAGAATTCCAGGGAAAGCTGTCAAGTAGCATTTTGAAAAATCAAAATTTCATAAAATACACCTTTTGCAAAATAATGGCCAACCCATACAAAAATGACCCTGATTGGTGGCAGATTTACCAACTGAAATCCTCACGAATTCAAAATATTGGTTTTAGAATTCCACTTTTTGGCCAGACATTTTTTTTTTTTTTTTGAAATCTTTTATTTGAATCTGCCCTGAAAAAAGGAAAGAAAAAAGAGAGAGACCCAGAGATGAGCAAATATTGAATATTGTTTGTGCTACAGGAATCTTCTCCCTGCAATATTTAAAATTCTTAAAAAATAATCCTGAACCTTTACCAGAGACATCTTAGAGTTTGTTTGCATTTTGAGGGGCTGGATGGCGGAGGTTGCAGTCACCACCATAAAGAAAACCCCATGAGAGGGTGACCTGTTTTCTGGAAACTTGAGAATTCTTAGTTTAAAATTCTATGTGCTTCTTTCTAAAAAACATACTCTATTTGCTTAGGGAAGAGTTATTCCTGGATCGTGTTCACATCCAAAGTTTTAGGTTGAATTTTTTTAAAGAGCAAAATGAACTGGATAATTTCTTTGAACAAAAAGCTTTGCTTAAAAAATGGCCTCTGTCTGGAAGCCCCAGATAAAACTTCTCCCGATCCCCCTCTTTATAAAGACAGAAAAGTTGTTAATTTATGGCCTTCGAAAGTAAGATTGACAGAGGACCTAAGGCCTGAATCTGGAAGGAATTTTCAGTAATTGAAAGTTAGGCAGAGCTGAGTGTCCTAACCAATTGGTGCCCCGTGTGCTGTCATCTCACGAAACACAGCAGCTCAGAAGGAACGGGAGATGCGAGCGGGGAACAAATCTGATCCATGCCCTTGGGCCCAGTCGGGCTCTGGGTCTCCCTGGGGACCTCCACCCGCGAGACCCCCTTCTGTTGCCGCTCCTCCTGGAGTGCCCTGCAAGGAGATTCCCTTCACTGCCCGAACAGTAAAGGAAAGAAGGGAGTGGGCCTGGCAGCACCGGGCTGCATGCTGAGCAGGACAGAGCCCAGAGTTCAGAAGAACAACAGGACCAGGGAGACCGGGGTGACTGCAGGAGAGGGGCACAGCACCTCCCAGGACACCTCAGCCTTCAGCTGCCAACCAGAGGAGAAGTTTTCCTTAGCAAACAAATGTCAAATCAAAGGTCACCTCGTGCCATCAAAACGCTGAGTCCAAATGCATTCCCATACCTTTGAAGATTGACAGGAGCAATAATATTAATAATAATAATAATAATAATAATAATAATAATAATAACAATAATATTTTCTGAAAAGATGCTTTATGACTGGTACTATTCTTAGTTCTTTAAACATTGAAATATTTATTAAAACCTCAGGAGATGATTATGATCATTCTCATTTCACTAAGGAAACAGTGTGAGGCAGGAAATGGCTAAGCTGAAGGCATTTTACCCCAAGTGCTGTAGGTATTCAAGTAGTGCGTTTCGATTTGAACACTAGCACTCTAAAGTCTGTACCCGAAAACAGGGTGAGACGTAAACAGCAGCACAATATCTTAATCATGTACGGTCTAGGTAGATGTCTTGTAGGATTACGTAAAAGAAATGCCACCCTGCACTGCACCTGTATGTGGAGTGGCTGAGAACCACAGTCAGGATTGAAAGGTTAAGGACACGTCGCCATTAACCCTCCTCGGAATGCTGCCCCTCTCTTCACACTCACTAATCCCATCATCCTGGCACTTTCCAAAGTCGGTCTGTGGGGCCTCTTTCATTTCTGTTTAAGACATGCTTAAAAAAAAATATATGGTGGATGTTGCCAAGGGCCTGTCAACACACAGAAAGGCGAGCTCGTGACAGCGTGTGAGTGTCCACCTCCACCTCCACCAGGTCCAGCGTGCTGCAGCTCTAGCCCTCCCCCAATGTAAAAAGATTATGAAAGGTAAACATTTTGAGATGATTCAGGACATCAGGGCTGCCATGGAAAGACAACTAAAGACCCTCAAAAAGATTTCTCACACTGCCTCGGAAATTAGCAAGAATGATGCAATAACCATGTCAAGTCAAAGAAGGAGTATTTCATTTTTGCATGGAGAAGAGATTAATGTCAAAGTATCTTTTTAATGAACTTTTTTTCTGTATTTAGTACAGCGTCTACAGAGATTTATTTAAATTTGAACCATTTTTTTACTCCCACCTTGTATCTGAAAATGATTTATTAGAGAAGGGAGAAATAACTGGAAGAGGCCAGATTCCTCCACAGAAGCCAAGAAGACGTAAGCTCTCTGAGAGAGGTACAGGAAGGCAAAAAAACAGAGTGGTTACTGTGTAAGTGACAGAAGTATGAGATAAATAAAGATGCAGGTGTTTAGTGACTACTGGTCACATCAGCTATGGTTGTCCTCCTGTCCTCTCCCTTCGTATTGTGACTTTAGCTCTCCTGCGAACAGATGGAGACTATTTTCACAGTCTGATATTGGGTGACCAATACATTGAAACTGCCCACCGAGCCCATGGAAACACTAAAAAAATAAGTGAGTGTTACTTCAGTCTGTAGATTGTGGGATGGCGTAGAAACATGGCTGGTTAATAAAATGCTTTGAAGGAATGTTATATCATTTCTGAAACTCAGCCTCAAGAGTCTTTCTGTTTCTGTCTTGGCCTGTTTCTCTGGCTTTCTGCCTCTCTTATCTCTCTGTCTCTGTCTCTGTCTCTGTCTCTGTCTCTCTCTGTTTCTGTCTCTGTCTCTGTCTCTGTCTGTCTCTGTCTCTCTCTCTCTCTCTCTCTCTCTTTCTCTCTCTCTCTCCCCTCTTCCGTCTTCCATGAGCATAAATATAAACTGAGGTGGTACTCAGTTGATAATAGGTCAAGTATGGAGAAAATGATGCTATCTTGGACCAGTGAGGCTCTAGTGAGCTTAAAAGTAGATCACAGCTGTATGCAAAGGTGTAGGTAAAACCAGCCAAGCCCAGCCCAGTACATTGAAGCCACCCACCTGGCCCATGGATGTATCAAAAATAAATGGGTATTACTCAGCAACAGCTTTACATGATGGAGACTAAATATGTACCTTGAAAAATAAAATCATGGAATACATCAGAACAAAGAGTTATTTCTTTCTTAATTATTGCCTTTTTCCTATGTACTTTCTTCAGAAATGAATGTGGCCTATATTCCTCATCTGGTTGTCTTCCTTCATGGTTTCCACGTGGCCTCTTCTGTACTAGCACCACAGCCGTTTGAGCCAGGCATATAATCTGAATTACACAAGACCTGTCAGTTTTTCCTTCATGAAAAATTTAAGTTAGCTTTTATGTATCATAATCAGCATCTGAGAGAAAAGAGGGCCATTCTAATGACAAAAGTAAACTCAATACACATAGTGGTGGAAAGAAGAGGGTAAGTAGCTATGTACAGCATATGTCTTCTCTGGCCCATGAGATAGCTATGTGTTAGCTCTATTTCTCGCATTGAAATATAATTTACCATTTTGCATGCTTTGCTTCGAGAAATTTCACTTCAAGGAATGATGAGATAGCTCGACAGACTAAATGCCTGCTTAGGCAGGGGCAAGGTGGGGCTTGATTTCTTGCACCACATGCCATGCCGGACACACTCCCAAGCCCACTTTCTGGGCGTGGTGAGACACACGTGTAATCCCAGTGATAGGAAGGCTGAAAATAGGAAGATCGCTAGGAGTCTGAACTGCATAGTGAGACACTGCACAAAACACACACACACACACACACACACACACACACACCAAACTAAATAATAAAATGAGATCTCATTTCCAGTGTCTGTGACTGTCAGGAGGAGGGGATAACCATGTCCTCATTTATAAACACCAAATTTTAATAATGCTTCAAAAATTTCCTAAATCACAAAGGGGCACTACCTATTTTAAGTTTCTACTATCATATCTCCTCATTTAGTTATCTCTTTCAGTAGAGGACAAGAGGAAAAGGTCACTTTTGAAGATGGATTTCAAATCTGTTGTATTCCTTTCCAATATGTTTTGATCTTGAATGTGTTTGCATATGGAAAGTAAAATAAATTAATAGACCTGTCTGGAAAAATAAAAAATCTTGAGAACTATGAAAACTATTGGAAAAACGGCATGGATTCCATTTTAACTTCCTCATGTTAGTCTCCACTATGCAGATTCTAACTCTAGAATGTTCTAGAATGTTCTTCCCATAAAATAGGAGTGAGGCATGCATAGTAGGGGAGGCCACAGGAGAAGTCTTCAAATATAAAAGCTCAAATTTATTTTCTTGTTCTTTAATATTTCTTAATCTTATTCACAGATTTAACTACAAAGAATTGTGTTAGCTTTTGTTATTGTGAAAACATAGCTAAGATAATAAACTTACAAGGAGGAAAATGTTCATAGCAATTTCACAACTTCTTTTTTTAATTCTTTTTAAATCTTTTATTTTGGACAGGGACCTGCTATGTAGCTGAGACTCACAGTAATCCTCCTGTTTCAGCCTTCCCAGCTCTGGGATTACAATAGGCACCACCACGATGGCTTTAGTCACCAGCTCAATATAGGCCCAGCATCACATGCAGCACTGGGAATCAAACCCAAGTCCTTGCGCTTGCCAGGCAGGCACTTGGACTGCCCAGCTATCTCCCCAACCCCAGCCCAAAGTTTTGACAGTGTCACTCCATGCCTAATTGGCGTATTGCATCTGGAGCTGTGGTAAGGCAGCACATCGTGTGAGAGTGTGTCAGGGAAAGCCAAAGCACAAGGACAGATGGGAACATGGGTAGTGCTCTCATATCTTGTTCAAGGTATGTTCTCGGTGATCTACCTCACTTACACCTGAGCTCACCACTTCAAGAGTCCACCATCTGCCAATAATAGAATATTAAATAAAATAATAATAATTTTCTGTGCCTACAATGACTCTCTCAAAGAGAGAGAGCATGTTAGTTGGTTAGTAACCTCCAGTGAATCAGACTTTCTTACACGTAACACTGTTGTGTGTGTGTGTGTGTGTGTGTGTGATTTTTTGTGGGGTGGGGAAGCCTGTGAATTTAGTTTATTTGCTTCATTGCCTACCACTTTTATGGTGGTAGAAGTCACTAAGTGACCCAGGCTGGTCTCAGGCTTGCAACCGAGCTGCCTCAACCTCCTGCAATGCTGGGGCAACAGGCATGCATCTGTTTCACTTTGCATCTTGCCTTGTGACTGGTGCTAGAAGTTGTGCTAATAAATGAAACCATGTGTGTTTTAGAGTCCATGATTCGTGTGTGTGTGTGTATGTGTGTGTGTGTATGTGTGTGTGTATGTGTATGCGCGCACATACTGGAAATCAAACTTAGCACCTTGTGCTTGCTGGGCAGGTGCTTATGCCACTGTCCTGTATCCTCACACATGACTTTGTTTTTTGTAATTCTAATACTACAAAGCTGTGAAGTCCAGATCAAGTAATTAGTGGATGAGTAATCACCAGAACAGAACTTAAAACACCACTATTTGCTGGCAGTGCCTTTTGTCAGACATTTGATTGAGATAGCCTTGGACCCCTGTGTCCCACTCTAGCTGTCAGAGGACTACAGCCTCATGAATAACTCAAAAGCAGGCCAGAAGAAATGCTACCCCAATTGTAACCAATGAAATCAGGTTATTGCTGCTGCTGTAAGCCACTGAGCAGAGAGGTGGTTTGTTATGTAGTAAAAGATTTATGAATTATACAGTGTGTGTGTGCTGTTTTGGCTGCTGGTAAAATGGTAAAAGATAAAATAGAGGGAGCAGAGAGAAAAATTAGTAAGTGTACATATTTGGATTTGAAAGAACACTGGGATATACTGCATGCTCTGTATGTTATCAAAAACTAGAAATTCTTTGTCTCTGCAAATACTAGCGTCCAATAGATTCAATTTAGGAGAACAGGAGGCTAGCAACGAGAGAAAAGTAACTGAGATAAACAGGAAGGAACAGCTGGGATGAGGAAAGGACCAAAGAAAGACAGAAGGGAAAAGATAGAGCTATGTATATGTGCAGGACAGCTTGCGCAGTTGCTCTGCTAATTTCTGCTGGCCTATTGGAAGGAGCAGTTAATGATTCAAACATTTCTCTCCTTTTTAATGTCTCATTACTTTTTAAAGCCGATTGTACATACCTATATCTGGTAATCTAAAAAAAAACCTGATTTGAAGACAATACTATATAACAACCGTTGTTGAATTCCTATTATATTGTTCAGTGAAATTCCATATTCTTTCTTTCTTTCTCTCTCTTTTTTTTTTTAACTTTTTTTATTCTCTTTAAAAAAGAATCCAGCACTCAGCAGACTGGCCTTCCAGGAGTAAGAAGAACACAGGAGCAGTCCAAGGTGAAGAGTGACCCTCCTAACATCAGGAGGGCTTCAGCAGCTAGACCTCAAAACCTAGCTCCCAAAGATCCACTATGTATAATTGTCACATTTTCTTGACTTTTTAGATTCAAGAGATTTCTATAAATATATGTATCAGCCATTATGTTATTTTATTTTTTAAAATTTATTTATTTATGCTATGGCCAGCTCAGCCTGCCCTGGGGGGTAGGGCCCACACAGCATGTGGTGCCGGGAATGAAACTGAGGTCCCTGCAGTTGCCTAAGCAGGTGCTGTAGACCTCTGAGCCATCTCACTGGCCCCATTATATTACTTAAAAAAAAATCTGAAGTAATCACCTTCCTTTAAGAAATGATGTTAATAATGCCGGCTGCTAAGGTATCTGTTGAATATTTCTATTGATATCCATTGGGTAACTATTCTGTACCCTAAAGGAGGTAGTTATTTATGGAAAGTTTTAAAAGTCAACTAAAAATACTTTATAATCTTAGGGTCAAACCACTCACTTGTATGATTTGGCTTCTTGATTTCTGTTTTGTTATATTTTGCACTGGTGGGAGTTGAACCCAGGGCCCTGTCCCTGCTAGTCAGCTGAGCTACATCTCTAACCCTGTGTGATTCTTTTTTCTATTTTCTTAAATTGAGCCAAATATATTCAGCTTCACTATAGTTCAACTGGTTTTTAATTTTATTAAAAATATACCAAAATTAATTGACTGAATTCTGATTGGCTTATTTGCTGTTTCTTCTTACCATCAGATATTATCGTATCCGTTGATGTTTCTAAAATATTTTATGATTTAAAATAGAATCATTACACCAAAATACTGATTGCATTATCTATTTTAGAATATTACAAACATACAAAGGGTTAGATTGCTAGTAAGAGACATAGACCATTCCATAAAATCTTGGCCTTGTGATATATTAGGTTGATTTTAGACATTATAATAAAAGATGTCACGTAACATCCTGGAATCAATCAGTAATTTATTATCCAATAAATGATTTGCCCTAACTTATGTATTCACACAGTGCCAGCAACAGTTCCTCTATTGTTCTACTAGACATCGTGTGCTGGGATGCAAGATGCCTTTAAAATCTCCAAAATGAAAGAGGCGAACACTAGTTTGGGGCCAGACAAAAAGCCTGTGAAACCTCAGACAGTTTTCAACACAGCTGGCCCAGCCTGGGCCGTTTCAGACAAAGGACTTCCGCCTTTATCTGCCCTATTTTGATGTCTCATTCAGGCAAAGATAAAAAGAAAGATGTGCTTTGAAATTTAACCATTAGGACAGCAACGAATTCAACATGCAAATGTCACCCACACATGAATTCCTGATGAGGTCTGCATTGGTCACTGCAAACATAGAACTTGCGGTATCTTTTTTTTTCCCTCACAGAGGAGTAAGATAAAAAGAAGGGGAAAGAAAGAGAGAGAGAGAGAGAGAGAGAGAGAGAGAGAGAGCGCTAAACAAATAAGACCTGGATTTATTCCAGTTGAAATTCTCTATCTTGGATCTCTTATTTGCACTGGGCACCAGCAGAGAATATATATTTAAACTTCCTTTTACATTTATATATGTAAAAAGAGAATGTGGAAATAGTCTACAGAGAGGGGAAGTAAAAATGAGAAAAGTATAATCTGGCCGTATGGGATACCTAACCGTAATTAATCAACACGAGACTGGAGAAACACCATAAAAAAGTTTTGAAATAGCCCATCAGTGAATGGGAAGTGACTAGGTGGAGAAGGGTTGATCCTGTGGCCCCTAACTGTTTTGTCTGTGCTAAAGTTAAAGGATCTCATTAGCTTTCCTTAGACTACTAGTTGGAATTGGGAATAGTCTGTTAATTACAGAAAATAAAAATACATCACTATAACTTAATTAAGCCCAAAATGGGGAAATCAATTTTACAAGTGAGGAGAACAGAAATTCTTGCCAAACCCGCAAGATGGCTCAGCAGTCTAAAGTGCCTGCTTAGGCAAACTTAGGCAACCGCAGGGATCAGTTTGATCCCCCGCACCACATTACTGTACCAGCCCCACTCCCAGGGCAGGCTCAGCCAGGCATTACACACACACACACACACACACACACACACACACACACACACACACACACACACACACACACACACACACACACATTTATGAAGAAGAAAGAAAGAAAGAAAGAAAGAAAGAAAGAAAGAAAGAAAGAAAGAAAGAAATCCATGCCAGTGGATTTATTTCTTCTCAAATACATTTCAGGATACAAATTCTGGGGAAGTATTTGGGAATACAAGCATAAATAAGGTAATATTTCTGCCTCAAATGTTACTATTTTCTTGGAAAGTAAAAAGAATTAAAAGTATAGCTCATAACATACCCATGGGGGGAAAAAAACACGGTTTTAATCACAGAACTCACTCTTTGCACAAGTTAATTCAAAATATGTTATAAACCCAAATGTATAAGGCAGCACTACTATCTTCTCAGAGATAATATTGGGGAAGAATCCTGGATGATCTTGGATACAATAATGAGTTTTTTATTTTGATAATGAAGCTATAATTCATGAAATAAAAATTGATAAGCTAGTCTTTATCAGAAATCCTGCGCCCCTCAAAAGACAATGCCAAGAAAATGAGAAAACAAGCCACAGACCTTGAAAAAAATATTTGCCAAAGATATGGCTGATTTCACATGCCCATATCTGGCAATCTGAACAACTAATTAGAAGACAATAATATACAATATAGCAACCATTGTTGAATTCCTGTTACCTTATTTAGTGAAATTGTGTATCATTTCTAATGTTTTTTAAAAATTGTTTATTCTCTTTTAAAAAACAAAAACGAGAAAAGAGGCATCTGATAATGTGATGGTATACAGAATGTAGCATAAACACTTAAAAATCACAGGAAAAACATAATCAAATTTTAAAAAATGATAATCCAAAGGCTTTAGGAGACATTTCACCCAAGAAGATAAACAGATTGAGAACAGCTTTAGGAAAAAATGCCCTAACCCATGTATCACCAGGGAAATGACAATTAAAACAAGGAGTTATTTGTGTAAAGAAAAGCTGGAAAGCAGCCTGTAAGGCCACCACCAAATGCTTTGACAAAGCCGCACACAGCAGTGGAAGGTGCACTAAGGGAGAGAGTGTTGGCCTCTGGGCAAATGAAGGAGGCCCTGCGTTTCTGTAAAATGGACAAAAGGATGAATTTGGAGTTGGCTCTGAAGAGGAGGGACCCATTTTCCTCAAATCAGCCTTCGCCTTGTATAGGTGGGTAAAGGTCTTTCATAGTAGGGGATGGAATAGAGGGGGTGCAGAGAGAGGCTTCCTCCGTCATTTCCGGCATCTTCAGCCCATCCTCCTCTTCCTAACAGAAGAGAAACCAAACCGCGCTGTAGGTTCTTGGGGCTGGTGGCATCTGCACATTGTGTCACGGCTTTGGAAGGTGAGCCCTTCTCAGAAAAGCCTCATTAATGTCTTCAAGTACAATTCTTAGAAAGGCAGAAATACAATTTGATTAAAATGCAGTTCGCAAATTGGGTGAAACTTGCAGTAGGGTTCTATATGTGCTTCCTTAATGAACCCTGAAAACCAAGCCGGCAGCACCACATCACAGCTGCGGCTCCAGACATGGGCTGCAGGCAGGGGACACACAGTGTGGTGTGCAGGTCCGAGTGGCTCCTCAGGGGGACAGTCACTATCGCCACGAGCTGGCAGAGCCTAGAATTATTAAGGAATCCTCCAGATTTGCAGCATGAGGCTTCGGGAGATAAAGATATGTTTAACCCTTGGGAGTCCATAGGCCCCTGTGTTTTGGCTCCCTTAGAAGAAACTTAACATGGGAGGAGTCCCATTTAAAGACACGCAGCGTCCGCCGCTCTCCCAAGCACGCTGAGCCAGCCATGGAGACCTGGAATTGTGGCGCACACCTGTAATCCCAGTGCTGGGGAGACTGAAAAAAGGAGGATCACTAGGAGTCTGAGCTGTGTGGTGAGGTCTTGAACCAAATACATTAAAACTAAAACAAAAGGGCTCTGAGCAAATAACATGACATGCTCTGTGCCGGTATGACCACATTCTGCATATCTGACAAACTGAACTTCTAAAAAATACGTAGGACTTCTCTGTGACCATACAGATGGATGAGAAATAGCACCATGCTGTATTACAAGGGATAGCAGTGCTCCGGCCTTGACCAATAACCCACTTAATTACCAAGTATGCCCGGTACAGAATCCTACTGCACCCCCATCATTCCGGATTTGTCACTGAGCTTTTTGATCCTCAATAGCACAATCATTTGCATCTTAACACTCACTGAGAATTTAGACCAGATGATTCATTGTTTTCCTATTTTATAAGTTAAGAAAGTAAGGATTCTAGAAATTAAGTCACATCATATATTCAAGATCATGCAACTACTTCTTGGCCAACCTCAGAGCAGGAGCTCCCGTGTTTTCCTGTGGAGCACAGAATACCTGGACATTATTGCTATTTTATTAAGTAGAGGTTCCAGTTTTTTCTCAAGACAACCGGGAGAAAAGACATTTCAATCTTAGAGGTAAACCTCCTCTCCATAACTGGGAGTTTTGGAGAGGGCAGAGGAGCGAAGGGTGGGTGAGTACATCTTACCTACTGTCTCGGGTCTGAGCTTTGCTAATTTCTTTGAATGTTTCCACTTACATTATCTCTGCTCTCTCTACCCTTTATCAAATCCCACAGTGCCAATCCATCTGCCCTTGGATTTCCACCAATGAAGAAGAGTTTGGGGGGATGTTTCAGCTTTTGCTGCATGACAACTTTGTACGATTTTTGTGATTGTTGGCTAGAGTTTTGGGGTTTTTTTATGTACTGGCTATCCTAATGTACATTAAGAATAAATTGTTTATGATCTTTAAAATGTGTCTAGGCAATTAGTGACTCTTCTAATGGCAGAGTTTATCAATAACCCTCAAATCAATAAAGCCTGCAGTCTCCTCTCTCCATTGAGCTCTTCTGCTTACCAAATTCTGTGATTTTAAGCCACTGTTCTTCATCAAACTGAAGAGATACTGGCGTTGCAGGTTTTTCAAGATCTGCCAGTTGTAGAATGAGGTAGGGCTTTTAACAGGCAACATCCATCCTTTTCATAACTTGGAGGCTGTCTGCCCACGGTCAGTGTATCCACCCTAGAATAGAGTCATTTACCTGGGGACAGGGAACTACCTGCTGAAGAGATAAAAGAATGCATACTGTAGCTTTACTGGTGTAAGCCTTAAGGAGTTATTTTATAGTTGCCAAAGGTGCAATCGAACTTGTAACCCTCCTGCGTCCACCTCCCAGGATGTCAGAATAACAGGTGTGCATCAATATCCCCCACCATTTAAAGCAAAATGAGCCTGAGATCATGGAATTCAATGGATAAATCACAAAACAAGTCTCACTAAGCACCTTCGAAGAGCATCTTCCATTGTACCCCATGTCCCCCAAAACTTTTCCTCACTTATTTACGCTAAAATCAAGATGAGGCCACGCTGTTTGGCATTGATTATGCTGAAGCTGGAGTTATCTGAAATGAGAAGAAGGCTTTTGCTTTATGTAATTTCCTGCCCCAACTCAAGGCTTCCATTTCTGAGTCATATACGCTATCTTCTGCTTGTGTAAGAAGCAGTAATGATGGACTCCTTTGGGGCTCGAGTCATGGATGCTGACATAAGTTAGAGCGGAGTCAAACCACAGAGCAAAACATAAAGCAATGATTATTTGCCTGCCCTCAAACCACCAAGGGATTATCAGTTAACTTTGT
>PVKN010019321.1:0-16412 GCA_004027915.1 Capromys pilorides | reverse complement strand
CTGGCCTCTAAGTTACCTTGACCTTGGTCCCTTGGGTCACTCCTAGACCAGTGTTTGAGGAACACTTCCCATTTGAATTGTTTGTGGTTTGAAAGAAACTTAGAGCTGGAAGCCAGGACTTCAGACTTCTAAAGGAATTGAGGATTAAATGACAAATAACAGGGACCTGGGAGATAGCTTCATGACACAAGTGCCTGTCAAGCAAGTGCAAGGTCATGAGTTTGAACCCCGGTCCACCAAAAAAAAAAAAAAACCAAATAGCGATCGGCTGCTCCTGGCTCCTCCTGAGGGGCTGCTTCTGAGCAGCTCCTACGTAGCTGGGATGGGTCAGGGCTGGCAGGGGGCTGGTGCTTCCCGTGCAGGGATGCCTTAGCCAGGAGGCGGAGGGAGCCTGCAGTCTGTCCCTGGCTGGCCTGGAGTTCCAGGTCCAGGCCCATACCATTTGTATTCTCAGTCTGTTTTCTCCTCAATAAAAGATAGGCAAAACCTAGCTTTGGAAGGCTGTGGTGAGCTTTCAGTAAGGCCTGGGGGCATGTTCTGGAAGTTTTTTCTCTCCCTCTTTCCCATCTGGGGGTTTGGACAACACTGGCGCTCAGGGGACTTAGTCCTTGCCCCGAGGGAGATGAGATTTGTAGAAGAGAGGAGCTGGGCCAGGATGAAATGACCTCTCCCTGCAGGCACAGGCAGGGGTGCTGTGGGCCGAGGAGGGCGTGCCCACAGGGTGCAGCTGCTGGGGGCTAAGTGAATGTGCCTGTGTCCCCACCTGTGAAACAGGAGTGACAGTTCTGACCCAGTAGGGTTGCCCTAAAGATGGAGCGAGCTCATGAATTCAAAACTCTGTGATCGTTGAATTAATCTTGCTGGACAAGGGGCTTTAAGTGTGTGGCTAGGGACAGAGCTTTAGAAATACTTATTTATTTTTCCTTTCTGTGGCACCGGGGATCGAGCCCAGGGCCTTCAGGTTGAGCTACGGCCCTTGTCTTTCTAATTTTTTGCTTGAGACAGCGTCTTGCCAAGTCACTTAGTGGCCCAGGTTGGACTGGAACTTACGATCCTCCTAACTCAGCCTCCCAAATGAAGATGTAGTTTAAATGAAAGTGAGTTGGGCTGGGTGGCAGTGGGGCCACCTCTTCTGGCTAGGCTCTCACCGCAGGCCTCTTTCCCACCAGCCCTTGAGATAGCATCTTCCTCTCTGTTCACCTTCTCAGACCACAAACAACAGCACCTCCAGGCACCTGAAGGGCTCCCACCAGACTGACTATGAGCTCACCTACTTCCTGGAAGCTGCCCTCCAGAGCGCCTACGTGAAGAACCTGAAGAAGGGGTAGGTGGCCGGCGACCAGCTGAGCAGCCCCGGTCTCTGAGGGCTCCCAGGGGACGCGGTGGGCCGGCCTGCATGCTCTCTGGTCGGGTGTCATGTGTGTGGGCCAGAGCAGTAAAGCCAGTGCATGCTGAGATGGTGCGTGTGCCCACTGAGGGCCTCCTTGGTGCCCAGCAAGGCTGTCCTGGGGCGCATGGGGGCCAGGGCTGGGTGACATGCAGAGTGAGTGTGGCGTGGAGCTGGCTGGCAGGTGCTCAGCTGGCACACCGCTTGTCAGGTGTGGGAAGATTTGGGTAGGGGAGGCTGGTTCTCGCACATACCACATGTGAGCAGGTGGGGAGACCACACTGTCCTGTGCTTGTTTTGGGGGACCTGGGAGCACTCTCCTGCCTGAGCCCCAGGACATGGTGTCAAGAGCACCGCCTCAGTCGTCATTGCTGGGCAAAGCAGAGCCCCCTGTGAGTGGGACACTGGTGGCTGGCGTTGGGTTCCTGGGGTGCTGCTGAGTCCACAGGCAGCCAGGTGGCTCTTAGCAGACCTGCCTCCTGGCAGCACCCGTACACAGGTGGAGTGAAGGTTCCGGGGTTCCAGTCCGTCTCTGCAGCAGAGTTAAGGCCCCCTCAGCACCTTCCTTCTGGTTAGCAGTCCTTCGGCCCTTAGAAGAGGGTTTACCTGTGCCGGGTGCAGCCCACCCCGAGGGAGGGGTGTTTGTGACATGCCAGTCAGCTGTCCAGGCAGGTGTCTCTTCCTCCTGGATGAGGAGTCCCAGGTGACATCGCTGAAACCTAGGTGACATTGCTGATACCTGCAGTTCTCTGAAGCGCATGCATCATGTTCCGTAGGATTCATTTTGTTAAATTTCACGGGTCCTTTCTTTTTGTTCACCTGTTTTTGAGTAGATGGTTCTTGCACCTGGTATGTGTTTGGGCAGAGGAAACATACTCAGTTTTCTTCTGCAGTTTACTCCTAATGGAGACAGACTACTTCTGTGACCGAGGTTGTATCCTTCCTGCCTACAACCGATTTGCCAGAGCCCCAGCCAGGAGTGCCGTAGTCCAGTTTGGTGCTGACATCAACCAGCATTAGCGCAGGTCCTACAAGATCACCCTTCATCACGAGCAGCAGGTCCCCTCAGCGCCCACAGATTCTGACTCGGTGTTAATCGGGGCTTCCCCCAACTCCTCCTCTGAGTCCGGATGGCATGGAGCTGCTCACAGAACCTGAGCAGCAGTTTGTGGAATTCCTGGGCAACTGGGCTGTGAAATGACAGGGTCAGGATCGGCTGCTGGCAGCCAGCCCCCCTCGGTGCCCTCTCTGGCTGCGCTGTCCTGTGTGGGCCATGGCAGAGGCCCCATCACCCAGGAGCGACTGAGCGGCAGGCACAGTGGCCGCCTGAGCTTCGTGCCCTGCGTGGCCTCTCCAGAGCAAGATTTGCAGACACCGTCCGTGCCCAAGGAACTGGTTGTTCACATTTTGGTGTGCGGCTTTTCACGTTTCTCTGTGTGTAGATAGACAGTTGTATTTCTTTTCTTAAAACCAAAGCTGGCACTGAGGTGCCCGCAGCCTGCCTTGGCTCCCCGGCTTACTCACTGCTTGCGTCACTTCCCTGTGAAGTTGTCCCCTGTGGGGTGGAGGGGAGGTGGCGGAGCCCTCGCCTGGGGCTTGCGGCAGGGAAAGCCGGGCCTGAGCTGGGTCCTCAGCCCGCACTTCCTGAGGATTGGGCAGCATGGAGGAGGTCGCTGGTGGCTGCGGGCGCTGGCGTAGCTGGCGTCTGCAGCAGAGGGCATGTGGCCACGAGGCATGATGTTGGGACAGCAGGTTGGAGGGGTTTCACTGTGCTACAGGGGCCCAGTGAGGGAGACGGCAGATTGCTAGGGGAGGCGGAGGTGGTGAGACTTCCCGGACTCTGTTAGGCGCAGAGCCGTCGCCAGGTGCGGAGGCATCTGCTTGAAACCCTGGCTCAGCAGCCCATGGGTGGGCGCCCCGTGGCCTCAGAGCTCCATTCCTTTCTGGGTGTCTGAAGCCTCTGAGCTTAACTGCTCAACCGCCCAGAAGAGCAGGAAGTGGACGCCTTGCCCAGAACTGGCAGAATCACTTAGTAGGGCCCTGAGCAGGCGGCACAAGTGGCCGAGATGGCTGTTGCCAGCACACAGTGTGGGCCTGGGGGAGCCTGTTCCCCCTTCCTTCTCCCCTTCCTTTCCTCTGTTTTGGTGAGGGACAGGAGGGGTGCTGTCTTCCTGGTGATAAGCACAGGTGGCATGATCCAGCCCAGGGCAGGCCACCACCCTGCTGGCTCCTCCCCTGGCAGAGCAGGAGGGTGGATGTGCGACTCAGGAGCCACCCCAGGATCGAGGCCCAGCGTTGCCGCCAGACTGTCGGGCCCTGGGCAAGTCCTCTAGGCTCTCAGAACTGCTTTATCCCTCAGCTGGGAAGTGGGAGTGAAGACTGTCCTGGGCACCAGGACAGGGCACCCAATGGACGTCACCGGCCCCGAGCGCCGGAGCAGGCATTGTTATCACTTGTGTTTCACGCCGTCCGCGGCTGGACAGGCTGCAGGCCAGACAGGAACTCTGTACCTTCTGTTTCTCTTTGGTGGCTTCCTAAGTGCTAGGCTAGGGCGCCAAGGAGGGTTTTCCCAGAGTTGGCTCTGACTGTCGAGGAGCCCTGGTAACGCATGGGGTGCTCGGAAGCGCGGCGGCTCTGCCCTCCTCCACAGCTGCTGCCAGGCCTGTTCCAGTCGCAGAGCATCAGCCTGAGGGGAGGTGCCAGCAGCAGGCTGCCTGTGTTTATCCCTGAGGTGGCGCCATCGCCCTTGCTGCCGTGCCCAGGGTGCGGCCTGGAGCCCCTCTCCTGCCATCTCGGAGCTCCGGGCGCATCTGGGCTCCGGGCGGTGCTGAACCTACTCTGTGCGCCCTGCCTGCAGTGGTGTGGGATGGGCCCAACACCGGACACCCAAGCCCTCACGTGACTGTCTCACTACAGAGCTGAGTGGTAGCGATGGAGATCATGTATGGCCAAACCTGTAAGGTTTGCTGTCTTTATTTGGCCTGTACAGAAAATGTTTTGGAGCCCTTGCACTCAGAGCTCCGGGGAGCTCCCTCCCAAGACCCTCAAAGGCGCAGAGGGCAGGCTGGGATCTGGATGGAAGCCCTGCAGAGCGCAGAGTAGACCTTACTGTGGGGACAGTTCCAATTTCAAGGTTCGGTCTCCGTTCATCATTTAATGAATAGCCTGTCTGATAACTAGCACACTTTATCAAGTGCTGAGTTTGCACCTGGTGCTTGTTAAGCGCCCTGCTTGGGTGCGTCTGTCCCCCGTAGCCCTCTGTGGTCCGTGGCTGTGGTTCGCCTCCTCTACTTTGCAGGTGGAGAGCGAGGCTTAGACAACAGGTGTGACTCGTCCTGGGCAGAGCCAGGACTCTGCATGCAGGGGTTGCCAGCTTCAGGAGCTGGCACGCACAGCACCAGGAGCCGATGCCCACCGCCGAAAGCTTCTAAGACCCTGTTCCACCCTCAGCATGCACAGCCCAGCGCCGCCATTTCCCCAGGCGAGCCCGTGCTCTGCAGGGACTGCATCCGTCCCGCTTCTGACGGGAAGTCTCAGGGTTGGCTCACCCTCACCAGCTGGAAGAAGTCAGGCGGGGACTGGGAGTTGGAGGCTGTGCCTCTCCTATCAGCTCCTCCTCTGCCCCTCCCCTTGGCTCCCCGCCCTGTGGGAAGGCGCTTGTGTTTGTGGCAAAGCGTGGGCTGGGAGAGGCGTGGATGGAGCTCAGCCGCTAGAGGTGCTGCAGTTGATCTCCTCACCTGCTCCTCTTCCCCACCCAGCATTTCCTGCAGGGATCGCAAGGTTAATGTGACCATCGGAGGCAGCCAGGCTGGAAGGGGGAGGGTGGGCACCATGGGGGGCACCTGGATGGAGAGGCTGAGTCACCCGCCACACCCACTCAGAGGGGCTCCAGCTGCAGGTCTGAGAATCCTAGAAACCCAAGCCCTTGCTAGTGTTGGGTGACGAAAGGCAGCCTTGCCGGCCTGCATGTGTGCGGGGACGGGCCCTGCCGTGGTGCCGTCTGTGAGAAGAGCCTCAGCGCATGGCGTCTCTTGCTCCTCCGTGACCCTGAGTCGCCTTTCTCAGAAGGTGGCTCTCTCCCTATAGGCTGCCCCTCCCGTCTGCATTCTGAACCCTCGGGCTGGGGGAGGGGGTGAGTGTGTGCGCACTCGTGTGTGGCACATGCACCACAAGTTGCTGGTGAGGCAGCGCCATTATCAGCCACCACCTCCTCAGAAAGCCCGAGAGATTTCAGTTTCATTTCTCTTCCTGTTACTGCACCCTCCCTTTGTCCTGTTTCCTGCTGAGACACAAATTTCAGTCTTTTAAGGCCAAGATACTGGCTGCACCCCACCCACCTTGAGCACAGAACATGAAGAGGAGCGGAAATTGGCCTTCATTTCTTTCCACACAGCCCAAATGTCTAAAGTCCCAGGCCCCGCAGCAGTAAGGAAGCCCCTCTGTCTGTTCCCTGTGACCCCATCGAGCTCAGAGGTGGTCCTGAGAGTGGGACCCCCCCCCCCAATGTTCACAGCAGGGGTTGCGGCCCTCTGTGCCTGGCCTGGCTGCAGATAATTTCTTAGAACTTTTCCTCCTAATAATGGCTTGGGCTTGCTGAATGCTTGCCGTGAGCCAGGGGGAAGGCTGATGCCTTCTTCTGTAATCCCACGAAGCAGGAAGTGGTGCAGTCCTTACTGAGATGAGGAGGTCGGCTCAGTGAGCAGGCGCCAAGCCTGGCTCTGTCCACACAGGACCCCAGCCAAGGCCCTGCTCGCTGTACTCAGCCCTGCGTGCCTCCTCCTGCAGTCGGGTCTGCCTCAGCAAGCTGTGGGGATCACACAGCGCTGCCCTTGGGCAGAGTTAAATCTTCCTAGGGCCTCATCAGTTCCTTTTATTTTTTTTTTTTCCAGTATCGGGGATCAAATTCAGGACTTTGCTCTTGCCAGGCAAGTGCTTATGCCATTGAGCTAGCTTCCTGGCCCTCCAATATTTTTCTGATGCATTTGTTGTTTGTGTTGGTTACAAACTAAGTTTCCTTAGCCCAGGGTTTCTCAGCCTGAGCACTATGCGTTTTTGTTTTTTTACCATGTGTATTTTAAGCCTGATAACACGTCACTGTGAGGACTGTCCTAGCCATTGTAGGTTTTAGCAACATCTCTGGCCCTCACTCAGTAGATACCAGGAGCACCTACCCCAGGGTGACAACCCAGAAGTGTCACCAGACTTTGACTGATGCCCTGCTGGAGAGGGGAGCAGTCCTTAGTTAAAAACCCCTGCCTTAGTGGGATACATACAGTGCATGTGTGTAATCCCAGCACTCTAGGAGGCTGAGGCAGGAAGATTCCAAATTTGAGTCTGGCTTTGGTGACTTAAGACACTGTCTCAAAATGAAAAACCAAAATAAAAGAGGAAATGCTCAGATGGCGGAGTGGTAAACAGCAGAGAAAGAGTCTGTCTTGAGAGTTGCTGTCGAGACGCTGGAATATAAAGATGTGAGGAAGACAAGAAAGAAGGAAGTGGGTCCTCTGGACCCAGGAAGGATCTGAAGTGCGAATCGAAGCCTGCAGGGGGAAGAGGAACTTGAATGAAGAAGGAGGCAGCCGGGGGCGCCTGAGGTGAACCCTGAGATGGGCCTCAGTGCATGAGAGGAGCGGTGAAACCTTCAGACACTTGGTGACTCCTGGCCACCCCAGAGGCCTCCAGAGACGCCGCAGTGGAGGGGAACATCGGACGTGATGACCCACACCAGTTGGCGGTGAGCGCGCTTCCGAGCTTGTCTCTGCTGGTGCTGGTGGACAGCGTGTGGAGACGCCGTAGTCCCTGCCTGTGTGATTTACCCCAGCAGCCAGCAGTAGCTTTTTGGTGGGGTAGGGGATGATCCCGGTGAGCCTGCGCCTGCTGCCGAGAATCCTCACCCAGCCTGCGGCCATCAGCAGACGCCTGTGGGCCTGAGCGCAGCTGGCAGCTGCCAGACAGAGCCAGCAGCCACCCCGAGTTCTGAGCTCAGCCAGCCACTCCAAGATGGGCCCCGGCCAATAACAAATGCTGGGGGGGAAGCGCATGGGGACAAAAAAACCCTTTGCTGCCCCAGTGGGCGTGTAGACTGGTGCAACCACTGTGGAAAGTCAGCATGGACATTCTTCAAAAATCTGGGCTTGGAGATCCCATCTGACCTGGCTATTCAGCTTCTCCCCTTCTGGGTATCTTCCAGGAATATCAAAAACATCACAGTGATATGCGTGCACCCGTGTTCATAGCAGCACAGTGTGTAATAGCTATACCTGGAAACAACCCAAGTGCCCATTGACTGAGAAATGAAGTAAGATACACTATATTTATAAAATAAATTAATAAATAAACTTTCTGTTATGGCCGGCTCAACCTGCCCTAGGGGTGGGGCTGGTCCTGGGGATTGAACCGCAGTCCCTGAGGTTGCCTAAGCTTGCCTAAGCAGGCACTTTAGACCACTGAGCTGTCTCACCGGCCCTACAGTCTTTTAGTATAGTGGAATATTACTCAGCCACAAAGAAGGATAACCAGAGGCTTGTCTAGGTAAATGAACTCAACTAGAGGCCACATTCACGAGTGAAATAAACCAGATGCACCTGTAGATATCACGTCATCTCCCTAGTAGAGACTCCCTGAAAGAGTAAATGTCGGGGCCGGCGAGATGGTTCAGTGGTCTAAAGCGCCTGCTTAGGAAGGCTCAGGCAACTGCAGGGACTGCGGTTCGATCCCCGGCACCACATGCTGCGCCAGCCCCACCACCAGGGCAAGCTCGGCCAGCCACAAAATAAATAAATAAAGAAACAAACAAATACAACAAGCAAATAAATAAATAAATTTAATTAAAAAAAAAAGAGTAAATGTGATCCAAGATACACGACAGACACTGTAAAATGGGAATAAACTTTAAAAGGGAAGAGAAACTGGGAAGGGGGAATGGAGAGAAAGGAAGAAGCAGCGAGACTTTTATACCTAAGATTGGTAAGGCAGGTATACTACTAACTTCTCTTATTCATTGAAAAAGAAATGCTGGTCTGATACTGTTTGGACAATTAGATGCTGATACCTTATACTCTGAGTAAACTAATCTAAAGATAACAATGTGCAATGCATTAACTACCTAATGGTTTTTTTTTTTTCTCATTAAAAAATAAAATAAGCTGGGCGTGGTGGCACAAGCCTATATTCCCAGCACTTGGGAGGCTGAGGCAGGAGGATCTGTACGAATTCACGACCAGCCTGGGCTACAAAAGTGAGCTCAAGGTCAGTCTGAACTGCATAGCGAGACCCTGTCTCAAAAAGACAAAAAATAAAATAAAATAAAGGAGCGCTGCGATTTTGGGCAGTATGAGTAAAGGCCTTATGTTCCATCCCCAGAATTCAGGGAGGGGGAGCCCCTGTTTACCTCCCGCTGGAAGGAGAGGTCGGGACAAGCAGTCCAGCCCTGTGGCTCCCGTGGAGGCTTTGACTTAGGTGGCTGTGGCATGGGCTTAACCCCATGTAGCTTCCCTCTGACCCTGGGCTCCAGGGAGCCTGGGCCTCCTGCGCGTCAACGCCGTCCTTCTGGCGTCTGAAGGGCGGACCTTAACTTGCCCTACGGATTTAGCAGTTACTTTCCCAGCTGGGTCCTGTTCCTTGTTCTGGGGCTGCGTGGATCCAGATCCAGAAGCACTGGGGAAATGACAGGAGCCTGGAGCCCGCTCTTCTCCTCAGTGCCACCAGAGGGCAGCCAGGGACTCTGGTTGGAGCCAGGCCCCAGGCAGTGCTGCCACCTCTGGAGGGCCAGCAGGGGGCATCTTCCTGCCGTGTTCAGGGGCTAGGAACCCAGCAGTGGCTACTGCACTGACTCTTGCTTGGCTTTCAGGAGGCTCCAGAAGGGAGCTTGGTCCCCCTGCTGGAGCTGCTGCAGGGAGCTGGTGTCGCTGTCCGTGGCCCTGACCTAACCAGGACCAAATACCTGGGCATCTGCCAGAAAGGTGATGGTGCGCCAGCTCCAGCTGTCCCTAGCCCCCTCGTGGGCAAGGGGCCATCTGTCCCAGGGCTGATCTTTCCTCTTCCTTCTGCCTACACTTGGTTTATTGCTCAGGGTTGGGGTGAGCTTGGACGGTATGTACTGAACAGGGGACTATATATTTTTTGTCTTAAGATTTTTTCAGATTACTAAAGCAACATGTACACCCAGCAATCCCCAGAGAAGGGTGTGGCAGTGTTTCCTAAGGGAGTGCTATAGGGCAGGCTGTGTGTGTGTGTGTGTGTGTGTGTGTGCGCACGTGCATGTGTGTGCGCGCCTGTGTGTGTGTGCAGGCACGCACAGGCCTGCTTCACCTTGCCAGCGAGATGATGAGTTGGAAAGTATAGGACACCCTAGAAAACCCAGCCTGCCATTGGACTGGAGTCCCAGCCATGTTTGTCCTCATCAGCTGCTGCTGCATGCTGGGTAGGGGAGGCAGGAGACAGGTTATTCTCATAAGAGTACTGGGACCAGGGTCACTCAGCTGTGATCCAAAGCCTCTGTGCCCTGTGCCGTGCTGTGCTTTGGGACACGAGGAGACTGCCGAGGTCCGTTTCTCCGCTACCGCCTTCTTTACCTTCCCCCATGGCCAATGTGAACAACTTGATAACCGTTTGACCTTCATCTGACCTTGTCTCCTGACTCAACCCTCCAGCTGTTGAGATCTGCCAGCTGGCCATGCTCTTCCGAGTCCCAGCCCAGAAGCCTGTCGTGTGCCGCTCCAGCCCTGAAATGGGGGCTCCTGGGTGTGGCCGCACGCCCCAGGGTGGTTTAGGTTCCATTCAGCCATCCGTTCTGTTCAGTTTCTTATTGTCCGTTTCAAAGCAAACCAGCTCTTCTAAAGTACACTTCCAAAGCACCTACTGTGTGTATAAGCGCCTACTGTGTGTATAAGCCAGGGCACTGCAGTGTGGCTGTGGCAACAGGCTGCAGGCTCTTATGCCCAGGGCATGGGGAGTCATCCACTCTCTCTCAGTCTCTTAGTTTACAAGTGTCTGTCAACTCCCGGTTGGGAACAGGGCCAGCGCCCAGCCCAGCACTTGGGGTGAAGGTGGCAGTTTGTAAGGACTTGGATTGAATGTAGGGAATTTGGCGTTCGGGGGCAGGAGATGCAGTGTGAGCACACCAGGTGGAAAGGGCTGTGTTAGCCCTCTCGGAGCTACGAGCAGCACAGCCCGAGCCCTGGCTGCCTGCGTCCTGGGCAAACGATGGCCCAGGAAAGGGAGCACCTTCCTGCTTTAGTTTTCCCATTGGGAAAAGCATTCATGTATTTTTTAGGGCTCTGGGGCCTCAGGTATGCTAGGCAAGGACTCCTGACTGAGCCCCGTCCCTCCTTGGGTTTCTTGAGGGCCTTCTGTGGGCCACGTGTGTGTTCCTGCTGTGGTCATGGCCTCGCCTGCCTCATCAGACTTGATGACACAGAATAGGGTGAAGGGCTTCGGAAAATGTGCTGCTGGCAAGGGGCCTGGGGGGGCTCGCCCCGCCATTCAGAGTCCCAGATGGAGGCCTCTGAGACCAGCTGTCACTGCACCTCTGCCTGCCTGCCCGTCTCTTTCGGTCTCTGTCTGTATCTGTCTACCTCTGTGTGTGTCTCTCTCTCTGCATCTTTCTTTCTAGCTTTGTGTCTCTGTCTTTCTGCACCTGTCTCTCTTTGTCTAGCTCTCTCTAGTCTCTGTCTCTCTGTCTGTGTGTCTATCTCTCATCTCTATGTCTCTGTCTCTCTCAGTCCCTCCCCTTCCCCCTCCCCCTCCCCCTCCTCCTCCCCCTCTCCCTCTCCCTCTCTCTGCTCCTGGCCCATCAAGCTTTACTTTAGCTGGAACCGACAGCTTCCTGGCTTCTCCTCACACACTCTAGTTCTGGGCCAGGGTTTGCTTGAGGCCCTGTCTGGATATTGTTAAAAGTGGGCAGCTTGGCTTGGCAAGGTCAGTGGGAGAGACAAGAACAAAGAGATCTTTCAAGCTGGCCGCTTGCCGGGCAGCCAGAAATGGCTTGGAAAAGCCCAGGTTCTGCCTGGCATAGGCAGTGTTAGGCCTGGGCTGGCACTGCCAGGCATGGTGACCATCTTGGGTACGTGAGAAGCCCATCTGAGTTCTCAGAGGGGTAAACTGAGGCAGGAGTTATTACCAACAGCGCAGAAGAAATGACTTTCACTGGGACCCCAACCTCCTCTGTGCAGCCCTGGCTGCGGGAACCTCTGAGTAGGCTTTCCCCCTGAGGACATTCCATAAAAATGGGATTTACTCATAGTATACCTGGGGGTGACAATTTGTTTTTGCTAAATAATTCTAGGGCACAGAAATCCCTCCGAGGTGTGGCTGGGGTCTGGCGCCACATTCCTTCCAGACCTAGGAGAGGCCTGGCCGCGCACCCGGTGATGCTGACGCGCAGTCCGGACCTGGCCGTGCGGGAGGAGAGGCGCAGCCACTGCTGGCTCCAGCTTCCTGGCAGCCTTTGGGCCTGGCGGCGGGGCGGAGGCTGGCAGGTGGCCTGGAGAATGGAAAATCACCCCAGGTCCTGCAAGCCGCCTGCCTCCTCTTACTCTCCCAGTGCTCAAAAGGGGTCTGCGTGTCTGTGTCCTCTGTCCTGAGAGCCCCACTTGATGGGGCCTGGCCTGTGGCCATCCGCCCCGCTCTGGGTTCTTCCTGCAACTGAGTCCTCCGTGGGACTGAGTGGCTCTGTAGGGCCCCACGCCTGTCCTGGCTCTTTCCCTCTGCCAGGCTCTCCTGTTCTTAGGTTTCCTGTAGGCCAAGGCTGGCAGGGGACAGAGAGACACAAAGTAGGAGGACCTGGCTGAGCTTCCTGCAGAATAATACCAGTGAACTCATCAGGATGCGGGCGAGAAGCGGAAGCGGGGGAACACTGCAAGCCTCGGCCACGCGCCTGAGTGGGCCTGGCACCTCCCCTCCGCCCTCCTGACAGCCGTGGGGGGCCGAGGAGGCTTCTGACAGGCAGGAGCCCGGCACTCTGACACCTGTGCTCCAGGAGATAGAGGCAGGGCTCCACCCCAGAGCTGGGGTCCCTTATGAAACCCGGCTTCTTAGATGGGGACTAAAGGATGCTGTAGATCATGAGTCAGTCAGTGGTTCTCAAACTGGGTGTCTCTTGGGACCCCAGCCACTTAGTAAGTAAGGCCCGGCTCGCTGGGCTCAGCCTGCATTTCTGACTCGGTGGGTCTAGAATGCGTTTCCAACAAGTGTCCTTCCAACAGATCCCTGGAATTCTGATGCTGCTAGTCCAAGGATTGTACTTTAAGATCCTGTAGCCTGAGCCATTTCCGCACCCCTCTGGTGATGCCCATGCTCCGTGGTGCTGCTGGGAAGGGACGCGGGACTGGTGCATGCTGGGCGAGAGCTCTACCCCTGGGCCCATACTCCCTTTGTCTCTTTATTTTGAGGCAGGTTCTTGCTGGGTTCTCCAGGCTGGCCTCACAGTAGGTATTCTCCTGCCTTAGCCTCCTCAGTAGCTGGGATTACGAGTCTCTGCCACGGTTCTCAGCCACAAACTTAAGGAAAAAAAATATCCTTATTTAACATCTGTTGGTAGAAAAATAACTAGCGTAACAAACACATGATTTCCAGTGAGAAACCTTGTGAAGCAGAAAGAAGGTATAAATACCAGAGCTGTATAATACTGGTAACAATAATAATACTAACGTCCGTTTGTCCCGCACTGCTAGTGGAAAAGCTGAACGTGAGTGCAATGGAAGCTGGGAGACCTGAGCTAGATGGAGTCCTAACTCTGCAGAGGAGAGAACCGGCGCCCCTGCTTTCCTGGGCCCCAGGCCCGTTCGCGGCTGGGCTGCGCCGTCTCTGGAGCCTCAGGCTCCCTGTCCTGCAGGCTCTTCGCAGCACCGGGCTGGCTCGGGGAAGTCATGACCCTGGCCCTGACCCAGGGACCTTGGTCTCCATTCTCAGCCCTGGAAATGGGTCTGTTTTGGGCCTACCGCCCCTTGCACGTGCTTAGCACTGTTGTCTGAGCCAGAGTGCCCCTGAAGGCCCAGGACTTGATCTGTGAGCTCGTCCTGCCTGGCTCCTGGCCCCAGAGCTCGAGGACCCTGCGAGAGTGGGGGAGGCGAGAGGGGGCGTGAAGGTCAGACCTGCCGTGGAAAATGAGCTTCATTTTATGTGCAAGGGAAGTGGGTGTGTGTGCGAAGAACAGGGAGTTCAGTAGGAGGTATGTTTCTCCCTGTGGGTCACGTTGCAGCACCCCAGAAACTGTCAAGGCCCCGAGAGTGATGGAACGGAGCAGCCCTAGATGGCACAGTCACTGGGTCAGTCTTGGGGCCTGCTGGGGGACCGGCAGTGAGGATGGACTCCAGCGTGGGCTCGTGTAGCGTGTGACATGCGAAGGCATGCTGATTCCTCCCAGGAAGCCCAGCCCAGCCCAAGACACTTGGGCCAGGGTGGTGCCTGTTTGCAGGGTCAGCCTCGGTGTCCCTGTGGGGGTGAACGGAAGCCTGCTGCTGGGGGCCTTGAGAGGAGAGCTCCCTCTTCTCCGCTGGTTGGTGTTGGGGCCTTGGGGTTACCACTTGGCCTTCATCCTAACGATAGAAGGAACACAAAGAAAACTCCAGGGCGCAGGCTTCCCTGTGGCTCTGCCGAGCCAAGAACGTCTTTGTGGGAGTTGGGCCGATAGTGACCCCACTCCTGCTGCCCTCCCCACAGGAATATCGTGAAGGCCATGAGGGAGCTCCGGGAGGTTCTACGGACCGTGGAGACCAAAGCCACACAGAACTTCAAAGTGGTAATTGGCTGTGGGCTGTCCTGTGCCTGGTTTAGTCAGGGGCCAGTTTCTGTGGGAGACAACGGAAGTCATAGTAGGTGGCCCCCGGCCAGGGGTGGCAGTGAGTGACAGCTGTCAGGCAGTGACCGCCCTCCCTGCTTCTGGCCCACATGGCTCCTTCCCCTCAGCACGCTTCTCTGCTCAGCATGGGGTGCACCACTTGGAGAACACCTCCCCTTGGGGCAGGGAGACAATCTCTCACTGGGCCAGGGACGTGACTTAGTGTCGAGTCCCTCTCTGGCGAGCATGAGGACCTGGCTGGATCCTTAGGTCCCCTTGTACCCCAAGAGCAAATCTGCCTCTGCGGGGTGGTGTCGCTCTGGCTCAGATTTGCTTAGGACCCTGAGGGGCACTGGTGCCCGGCCTCCGCAGCCTCTGTTCATCCACAGGCGCAGCCTCTGTGTGTGCTGTGTGTCTGTTCAGCTCGCAGCACTGTGCAGGCCTGCAGGGCACTCAGGGGCAGGAAGGGGTCACGTACCTCTTATCTAGGAGAGCAGAGGCAGAAGAGAGGCGCAAGAGCTGCAGGGAGGGCTGGGCGCCTCAGTGCTGGGCTCCTGCAAAATGGCCCCAGGGAGCCTCTGCCGCCCCCCTCACCCCCACGCACTCCCAGGGCTGGAGGGGGGTGGCTTCAGAGTGCGAGTGGCTGAGACGGACTCCTCCCATTGCAGATGGCTGCCACACACCTGGCAGGGGTCCTGCTGCACTCGCTGAGTGAGGAATGCTACTGGAGCCCCCTGTCCCACCCGCTGCCCGAGTTCATGAGCAAGGAAGACAGCGCCTTCCTCACCCAGGCCCTGCGCAAGCCTCACCTCTACGAGGGCGACAAGTGAGTCCCCCTCTCCCCCCGCCCCGCTGTGCACATCTGTGGCGTGCTGTGTGTAGTTCCTGAGCTCTGCCCGTGTTCTCTCTGCTTGCTGCCCTGTACTCTGGCTGGGCAGGCTCAGGGTCCAGGGACCGGGGACCAGGAAAGGAAAGTCTCCTGTGAACCTGGGGGACCCAAGGAAGGCACCCAGAGGCCTAGCAGGGGCCTGTCTGGCACCCTCCCTTTTGGTGCCTGCGGTCTCAGGGGTCTGTTGCCAGCTGGCAGAGTCTGAGAGCTTGTTTGGCGCTCTCTGCCCTCGCCCTGCAGCATCACGTGCCGCTCCAGGCAGGAAGGGCTCCTCTTTCCCCAGGGCATCCGTGGCCTTTCAGACCGTAGTGTAGGGCCTGTTAAGGAGCAGCCCGTGATACCCGTGAATTATGCACGAGTGGGTCGCCTTACCAGGCCCGAGGCCCTGCTGCTGCTGCTGCGGGTGGACTGGAGCCCAGGTGCGTTTGCCTTTCAGCCTCTACTGCCCGAAGGACAACATCGAGGAGGCCCTCCTGCTGCTGCTCATCAGCGAGTCCATGGTAAGCCCGGGGCACCTGTGTACCTGTGCCTGAACCCCAACATCCTTGTCCTGGGCGAGCTCTGCCCTGAGTGAGGCCCCCAGAATCGCAGTTCCTTAGCTCTGCGTGCCTGGCTCCTCGGGCTGCAGCGTGGCTGCGTGGGCTGTGTTGTGGGGTCTCGACTCTGCCCTCCAGGGAGCAGGGACTGAGTGTGCAATCTCTTGTGGGGTTGCGAGAAAGGTAGTTGTTGCAAGAGATGTCTGCGTCTGGTACCCCTTCACTGGGCACTGTGCCAGCAGGCACAAGGGCAGCAGGTGGGGAGTGCAAGGAGCACTCACGTTGGAAGCAGGAGGCCGCGGTTCATATTTAGGTTCAGGCTCTGACCTTGTTATCTAAGGGCTGGTGACGACGCCTCACTCAACCTCTTTGAGCCTCAGTTTCCTCTGAGTTCACAGCACTGGAAGGCTGAGACAGGAAGATCCCTGTGAATCCAAGGTCAGTCAGGGCTGCATAGCGAGTCCCTGTCTCAAAATAAAACGAAGCAAAAATGTGAAAGTAACCCACAGAGGTAAGTGTGAATGGATTCCCACGTCCCTGTAACAGTCACTGATGATGTGCCTTGTGCCTGGCCCTGGTCTAGATGTCATAGGAGCTGCTGTCCTCATGGAGCCCACATGCTAGTGAGGGAGGTGTCACTACATTAATAATGATCTCAGTGTCCGGGCATAGTTTGTGCACGTGTGAGAGCACGTTCAAGCACCCTGTTGAGTCAGGCAGGGGTGAGGGGAGGGCGTGCTGGGCGGAGCGCCCTGAAGTTCCCTTGAGGCTTCGTCAGGAGACCTGCTTGCCGTGCCCTGGGCAGGGGAGGACGGCAAAGGC
>PVKN010019320.1:0-16416 GCA_004027915.1 Capromys pilorides | reverse complement strand
GGGTGGGGTCACTAGGTTTTGGCTAGGGGGCTGCTATTGAACACAGAAACACACACGCACATGCACACACATGTTCACACACATGCTCACACAGGAAGTTTCTTGTTGAAGCATCTGAACCCTTCTCCATTGGTTGAAGCAGTTCCCGGTCACACTCCTGCCCACCGGGCAGGTTCGGGGCTTGTACCCCTGTGTTAATGAGCCCCAAGTTCTGTGTGCCCGGGGATCTGCTGAGGTTGGGGATGGGAGGGCCAGAGGCAGTTAATCTGTACTACCCCGAATGCCAGTGAGTGGGCCGAGTTTCCAGGGGGCCTTCCTGTTGTTTCTCTCTTAGCTCCACTCTAAAAATTATCGTAGAGTGCCCACTACTTCTACAAACCCTGTGCAAATGCAGGAAGGTTGCTGGAACAGGACCAAAATAGCGTCAACTCAGAGAAGCCTCTGGCGAATGGCCCACCCAACCCACCTCTAGCCAGAAAACAGAACCAAACTATTGTACCTCTTTGCCATTCAGAACCCTGATTGGGATGTTGAAACAGCTGTCTTAGTTACCTTTTCTCTTGCTATTTTAATAGCTTCCATCAAGATCTCATCTATTTAGCTCATCTTTTTAAACTTTAATATTTTACGTTTAATGATCCTGTTTCTATTTTATTATTTAAATGATATCTAGTACTTCGGCAGTCTTTATGGTGAGTTTCCAAAGAAGTGGGTGCTGGGGAGGGCTTTTCCAAAGAAGCAGAGGGCAGGGTTTTCGGTAGCAGACAGAGCAAGGGTTGCTGCACCCCGGGTTTCCAGCCCAGGTCCTGACGCTCGCCAAGGGCCTCCCTGGAGGGGTCCAGACTCACACGTCCGCTTTAGGCCACGCTGCTCAAGGCGCAGCTCTGGCTCAACAGGGGCAGGGCTGCCTTTGACATCTCACATGAGCTGCTCACGAGACACCTGCTGCCAGGTGATCACTGCGATGACACCGGGAGGCGATCGCCTAGGCAGGGCAGCCCAGCGGACATCACCTAGGTGACCCCACGGGGCCACCCGAATCTGTGGTACACTGCTTAGCTGCAAGTGGGACCCCATGGGAAGCCAGGCAGCTGGGCCCTCTGCCTCTGTCCAGTGTCCGGCACTGAGCGCCCCGGGCTGAGACCCGGGTTTGTGCTCCTCGCTCCTGGGCTGTGTCTCCTTTTAGCTCCGCCCCTGCATTCCTCTACAGCCTGAAATAGTGTGCCGCTTATCTCTAGCCCTCACCCAGATGCTCTCCTTGGCCCTTGAGATGGAGAAGCAGGTGGCGAATCCCGTGGAGGCCTGCCCCGCCCACCTCAAGCCTTTGGACTTTTCCGGCCTCCCACTTCCGTGGGAACCTGCAGAAGTCTTTCCGCACCCTGGCCCATGGCTGGTTGTTAGTCCAGCACCTGTCTCCACTAATGGTTGGCACCGTGTCACTTTTTCAGCAGCCAATTCTCTGAGCTTTGTTTTATAAGAATCTGGTAATTTTCAAGAATTTCAAGATATTGGGGCAATTAACTCAATTTGTTCATGCAATTAGTAGAAATGAAATGAGAATATTCTTCTCTACTGCAGGAAGAGGCAGGCTGGTGCTTTCAGGCTAAGGGCAAACAGGATGCCAGAGACAATGGTTCCAGGGTAATTCCTAGAGACCTGACTGACCTTGTCAGATTGCAAAAGTTACATTTATAGTTATACAGGTCTTGCTTTTACTTGTTCTTAACCATCCAGCAGAAAAGTGTAACCATGAGGTAAAAATGTAAAGCCATGTTAATATGCTGAGCTGTAAAAGGCTCAAGTCAACAACTTCTGACAATTACCAGCTGTGCCAATAACTTACTATTATTATAGACTATTGGACTATATAAGGTTATATTGCTAAAATCAAGTAACTATAATCTTTGGACTGGCATTAAGTATGAAAAGGTCCTTTAAGATTTCTCCAAATACAGCTTCTCTAACTGCAGTGGAACACTCATCTCTGACAAAACGAAACAAAATGGGGATATGCAGCTCCCCAACAGGGAGCTGCATAAGCTAAAAAATTGATCAAGTGTGTGTAGGTGGGGCTAGGCCTCAGTGCCTAAAGCAAACAAGCTACCTCAGTCCCGAGATAAACATCCTGTCTGGTTGAGGTCAGCTATTTGTTAGGCAACCTTACCGTCACATGTTACTAACTTTGCAAAAGTATAAAAAAACATCAGTTTTGTTGTGCCGTTGAGTTAGTCTTGTCTATCAGGCAGAGCAGCAACCACCTAGCCCAGCTTTTGTCTTCTTGTCTATCTTTTCTCATTCCTGCCACTGTTTCTCCCTGGGTAGAACCAATTGAAGTGAGACCAATGGATCCCTATAGGCCAGGTGTTAGACCACTTGTGCTGGACCTGGCAGTGGTGACAGGGGTGGGACTGGGCTGCTAACAGGAGATCTTGTCTGGAGTTAAGCTCAGAGTCAGAACAGCAGTATGGCCTCAGAGGATACCCTCTCTTTGTTTCCAGAATTACTTACTGTCCCTTCTCTGTGGGGAGGGCACCCACACTAAGGAGGCTGAGGAAGGAGACTCGGAATGTCAGAACCAAGAGAGAGGGGACTCCTAGGAGAAATGTCTTCTCAAGGAGCTAGTGTGGCAATTCATGAAGCCACTTCCCAGTTGTCATGGCACACTGTCTCTGGAGAACTAAAAGGTAGCTGATGTTGACTTTCAAAGAGACAGACGACCTCCGGATACCATTCAGGGAAGGCCGGCTGTTGTCCACGCAAGGCAGGGCTGCCATGTACCAAGGACTGCCCTCAAGACAGTGGCCATGGCAGCAGGGACCCAAGGACCCATAGCTTTCTGAAGCAGTTATAGCAATGTTGTGGGAATTGGTGAATTTTCACTGACCTGCTGTAGTAACTCTTGGTTTTATTATTATTTTTTGAATCTTAAATCTTTTGTCAAGAATTTAGCAGGAGAATCTGATATCAAATCCATTCCAAACCACCTAAAGGTCTGGGTCCAGCTGCCACCAAATGCTCTACTTTTGCTGCCAGCATCCTTATTTCAGTCTAATTTGCAAGACAGGAGAGCCTGGGGCTCTGCTGTGAGACAGGGAAGACTATGGCAAGCACACAGAACTGGGCATGACAGGCGTGCTGGGCATCTGCAGACTTGGGAGTCCAAGGCCATGGCCAGGAGCCAGCAGGTGTGCCTCCCATTTTAGTGTGATTTCCTCTTTGGGGCAGGAGAATTCTGCATCCCACCTAGTACCTCAGGCGGGGCTTCCCCCAGATGGTAGTTTGTGAAGCACTAGAGATGGCAACAGAGGAAGACATTTGAAGGAGGTGAAAGCGAAAGATGTTTGAAGCTGTAAGCCTTGCAGAGTTCAGTGGGTCGGTTGCTTGCTAAGAGCAGGGCAAGGTTTATACATGCGCTAATCAACTGGGATCCACAGAGGCAGAGGACGGATGTGAGTGATACCCAGATGCAGAGCAAGTGGGAGGACAGATAGACAGTCACAGGCAGTTGGTAAGCAGGACCCCTGTTCTGGCTCTGGATGGTTCACAGCCAGAGGACGCTGAGGCAGATGGTGGTGCACGCTTATAACCCCAGCACTGAGGAGGCTGAGGCAGAGGATCATTGGGAGTTTGAGACCAGCCCGGGCTAAAAAAGTGAACTCAAGGCAGCCTGAAGTGCATAGCGAGAACTTGTCTCATAAAGACAAAAAGAACAAAACAAGGCTGAGGCAGGAAAGGGCAGGGAACAAGGTGAGGCTAAGCCTGAAGGTGGAGAGCCAGGAGGAGAAAGGACAGCGCCCCCACTTCTAGCTGCTTCTCCCAACTGCAAGTTGAGAAGAAGGAGCTACTGTCTTGTGTTTTAATAGTGACCAACATGCAGTGGTGAGGACCCTCACTACTCCCCTTGGAAGGGTCTCTGGTGGAGGGGCAGAGAGTGCAGGGGTTGCCACTGCTGCTTCCTGGCTGTTCCCTCCTCTCCCTGTCTTTTTGTGCTAAGTGGCAGAAGGTGACCAGCTGTGACTTGCTCGTGTGAGGAGCTGCATAGCGACCAGCTCAGGTGGCTGGTGGTGGCTTACGCCGCAGGATTCATTCTGTTACTTGTGTGCAACCCTTGGCCCTCCATTCCTCACACAGGACCAGTTACAGAACAGTCAGCGTGGTTTCATGTTCCCCCGAGCAGGGCATCCGGGATCCAGTCACCCAGACACACAGAGTAAAGGTCCCAGGAAGCACCAGGGAAGGCGCTCAGCTGGGCGACTGCGTTTGCGGTGCAGGGGAACTGCACAGAATTCCGAGACAGAGAGGAAGCGGGGAGGAGAGAGGGAGGAGGACAGGACAGAAGGATGGAGAAGGAGGGGAGAAAAAGAAATCAAGGGACAGCAAGACTGGGCGACGCAGACCCAATGAGGGCACAATAAAAACAGGCGATTCTTGGCATTGGAGCAGTACATGTGGGGACAAATGGGTGTCAGAAGCAGTGACACTTTTGGAAATGCAGTGGGCAGTTTGCTGTTGCTGTTCTTATTTTGCTATTGTTGTTGAAGACAGGGCCTGGCTGTCTCACTAAGCAGCCCAGGCTGGTCTAGAACTTGTAAGATCTTCCTGCCTCAGCCTCCCGAGTGCTGGCATTACAGCATGGGCTGCCACGCCCGGCTCCTGTGAGCATTTTTAATCCTGCGCATCTCTAGCTCACAGAATGTTCTCTGGCTTGCGGGATTTCTGGCAGACACATCGACTGGCTGGCTGAGCCCAGGAGAACTAACTAATTTCTGGCCCAGCCCGGGGACATTGTGACAGTGTCTGCTCACTCCTCTGTCTTAGGAGAGAGGAGAGGGCTCTGTGTGGGTCAACAGGATGAGAATGGAGGGGCAGGGAAACTGGGGAATGCAGAAAGGAAGCAGCCTTGGAGGAAGGCGGGGGTGGAGGGCAGGGAGCTGTGGCGTGGCGCCTGGGTCAGGACACCCAGGTCCTCAATGACGGGTGCATGGAGAGCCCACGTCAGGATGGCCACAAAAATCAGGTTCCCACGGACCTCTCGGATCAAGTCTGCGGGATCCTTCTAAAGGCAGTGACTTTCAGGAGAAAGTTCCATCCCAGGGCCCTTCATCAGCCATCTCTCTGTCCTTCTACTGTGTCTGACCTTACTGTGCCCTTTGACTGCTGCCCACACAGCAGGCGTGGGCTTCCCAGGCTCCTGTTACCAGCTTGACTGCGGGTGCTCAGATGCCTGGCATCCCTTCTAGCCCCCGGAAGGGTGGAGGATGGGCAAGAGCCCAAGCTTCCAACTCTGGAGTCTGTAACTGAAGCCTGACCTTAGCTGCACTGAATGGTCAACCTGGGGGTTGAGCACTGCTTTTTTTTTTTTTTTTTTTGGAAAGGTTGTTTATAAAGTCACTATCATCTTAGCATGAATCAGTGCATGGAATCATTTCCTTTTGGAGCAAGATATCTTGATGGCATTCATTGGAGGAATGAAGGGTGGTGCTCAAAGTGGCCAGAGGTTGGAAGGAAGCCCCAAAGGGCAACAGGAGGGATGCAGCAAGGGGAAAGGGGGGTGCAGGTGTGTCCCAGGCAGCTGTGCTGAGACCACAAACCTGTAACTAGAACTAGTTCAGGCCACACCAGCTACTGGCAACAGCACCCATCTGAGTCCTCTCCTGAAAGGACAGGAATGGGAGTCAGAGCTGGGTGGGCCTTGCCACCGAAGAGCTGTGGAGGTAAGCAAGTTGTTCCCCAACTCTGGCCTTGTGCAGCCTCATCTATGGACTGCCTTCCTGAGTCTGCCTCGTAGCAGGTACTTGATGCCCCGCTGAGGAGCACAGGGCCACAGCCTGGGTTCAGCGGTCTCCCGGGTTTTGTCGTCCTAATGTCCCGGAGTGAGTCCACTCCCTTACCGCCTTTTCCAAGCTTACCCCACAGGCGAGCTCTGGAGAGTCCTGCTTCCCCTCGCCTGCTCATCTTGTCCGTCCTCTCCCTGCTTTGGCAGGGCAGTGGTGGGTAGCTGGGCCGCAGAGTAGGTTCAGAGGGAGCAGGGCCCCGTGGTCCCAAGTGCACACTGCAGCCTGGGCTGGGGGAGGCCGGCCTGCGCGGGCTGAGCTCTGAGTCACCTGTGGGTGCAGATGTGCCGCGGGCAGTGCTGTGGGTGGCTCAGGGCCAACAGCCTGTCTCCCACCACTGCAGGACATGGAGCTTGGGCAGGAGCCAGCTGGCATGGCTGGTTATGGGGAGCCAGTCCGGCACACAGAATTACTGGAAGCTGGGTTTGGCCAAAAGGTGTCAGGGATTCGAGTAAAGGAGATTTGGGGCCATGACGCTGGCATGTCTGTCCCTGGGTACTTCCTACGGCCAAGCCCAGCCTGCTCTGCCCTGTTCCTGTCCTCTCGTCTCTTCTTCAGGCTGCAGATGCCAACCAGGCCAGGGGAGAAGGTGCTGCCTGCTACTTCCTGTGTCCAACTGGCCTGCTGATTCCCTAGCTGGGTGCTAGCATGTTATGGCTTCCCATCTGAGCATCCCAAAGGTGCCCTGACCACCCTTGGGCCAGCAGTGGCAGTACCAGCAGCCACCGAGAGGTCAAGTTCAGTCAACCTGGGAGAGCACTGTATGAGGGCCTCTGTGTGCATCAGGGGCCACCAACCCTTGCTGTTGGCCACACCACACCGCAGCCAGCTCAGCACAGAAATTAGCCAGTGGACTCTGAGGAGATGCAAGAGTCAGTTCTCAACAGCCAGAAACAGCTTTGCACTGCAGGCTTTTCAGCCATGAGCAGTGTGGCTTGGGCAGATAGCGACCCTTCTATGCCTGTTTTCTCATGTCCCCCAGCTCTCTGAGTGCTATGGCCCATTATGTACGTCATATCCTGGACGTAGTACCTGGCTTCGGGTCTCTGGTCAGAGAGTAGCTCTCCTGTTCTCCTTTTGCTCTTCTCCTTCCTCCTGGTCACAGCCAGGACTGTCATTACATACACAGCTGTACTTTCCTGTCTTGGTCCCTTCCGGGATCTACACTAATCCTCCGTCATTTCCTCCTCTGATGCCTGGGACCTCCCTAGCACCAGTGCTGTTCCCCTCACTCTGGCTCTGGGCCCGTGGTTCTCCCTGACGCTGGCTCTTCTGTCCCTTCTCTGTGAATCCCTGCATGAGCCAAGGGTCCAGGCCTGGGAGAAGAGGAGAAAGGAAACTTTACCTCCAGCTGTCAGCCAACACCCTCCTCAGAATCACGGCCTGTTGCTACCTATCGCTGTCCCAACCACCACCGAGTGAGTTCAAGGAAACTGAGGCTCAAGAATGGGGTTAACTGCTCTTTGTCACCCGACTTAGTGTGCCCAGATCGAAACATAGCTAAGGCTTCTCAATTCATAGCCTGAGAATCTGTCTCTACACTCACAATGCAAGAATCCAGGCCCCTCAGTACTTTCTGTTGTTTAACATACTTGAAAAGACAGGAAGGGTGTTCAGGAAGTTGGATGACTCACAATGCCAAACTGAGTCCAGTGTGGGGTACTGGGGAGCAGTTCTGATGCCAAGGGAACTCCATGAGCAAGCACAGGAGCTCTTTCTGGGGTGCAGCACGTCAGACCCCTGAAACCAAGAGCCGTCTCTGAAGTCACGTGACCTGTGCTCTGGCTTCCCAGAGGGAAGCAGGATTTAGAACCAGGGGCTGTGTGTCAACAAGGGAAAGGCCAGTGGTGAGGGTCTGAGCCACCTAAGAGTGATTTCGCCTAGCTAGACAAGGTGGGGGCTGCGGGTGGCACTCTGGTGACAGCCATCAGTAGTTCAGAGGATGGAACCCTGCAACTTCAGAGTGAACAGAAATGAAGCTGCTCTGGGCCGAAAGGGTCCCCACCTCTTCATGTTGGAGGTCCCTGCTCTGCCCTCTGCTTTTCCTCTGTCCCTTGGCGCACTTCTCCAGTGTCATGCCTGGGGTGCCATCCGCCTGCCAAGGACTTCGAGGTGGGACGTTAGGTTGGTTGTCCAGTTACCTACCCGACACCTCTGTGGCACAGTCTGTCCCAGCCAAGCCCCTGCCGCTCCTCATCTCCCCCTACGCACTCTGACTCCATCCTGCTGCTCTGCTAAAGTCACACAGTCCTGCCGAACATCTGTCCCCCCGCACCATACCCAGAGCACCAGGAAACACTGTTCTACTTTCAAAAGAGATCCCAAAGCTGGCCGCTTCCCACGGTGATCCCACTGCTGCCACACTGTCCTATGCACCTGTCATCTCCCACCTGGGTTACTCTGCCTGCTAGATGGTCTCCTGATCCCACCCTTAACTCCGACAGATGGCCAGAGTGGTGCTTTAGAACCTGAGTTCCATCATGCGACGACTCTGCCCAGCCCAATGGTAGACGCCCTTCTTGCTCGGAGTAACACCCCAAGCCTGGTCCCTGTGCTCTCACCCGCTTCTTCTCCGCCCACCTCGGACAGCTTGTGCTGGCTGTGCTGGTCACTTCTCTGCCCAAAAGCTCCTCTCCTACTTTAGCTGCCTGGATAACTCTCACTTCCTTTAAGTCTTTGCTTGTTCAAATGTCACTTCCTTACAAAGCTCCATCTCATTTAAAACAGGACGTGTTTCCTGGTAGCTGGCATGGTTCTCTTCCCCAGAACACTTGTCCCCTTCTAACAGACTGATTTCTTTCTTTCTTTCTTTCTCTCTTTCTTTCTTTCTTTCTTTCTTTCTTTCTTTCTTTCTTTCTTTCTCTTTCTTTCTTTCTTGGGAAGGGTCTGTAGGATGTTCAGGGTCTCACTACTAGATTGGACTGTAGTGATCCGCCTGCTTACAAGAGCTGGGATTACAGGTGTGTGCCACCACGTCCAGTCTCAGTTGCCATCTCAGCATGCCCTGGGGGAGGGGCTGGCACAGCAGGCCTGGGGATCGAACCTCCAGCCCCTGCACCTGCTTGCAGATGCTTTAATCCGCTGAGCTATTTGGCCAGTCCCCTTATTCTTTACCTACCGCTCACTGCCTGTTTATTCCTCTCTAGAATATAAGCGCATGAGGGCAGGAACCTGTGTTTTGACCTCCTGTGTATCTCAGGGACCTAAGACACTGCCCGACACATAGAAGGAGAGATCATAAGACCATAAGACCATAAGGAAGAACTGGATAGTGGCTCCTGAGATTGGTGGGGAAATAACCTTCCTGAGAGGGAAAAGCAGGGATGACAGGAAGAAGAGCTAAATGTGAGCAATGTTTGGAGAGATGCCAGGATTACCGGGGCATCTGGTGAGGGGAGTGGGAATGGATTCATCTAGACCTAAAGAGTCAAAGGTGAAAGGTTCTAAGTGAAACAGCCCTCTTGGGTTCCACGGAAGCTAAAAGTGTGGCTTTCTCCTGAATTTGGAACGTGTGCCTGAGTGTCCATGCCTCCTGCTGACAGCATGCCTAGCAAACCCTGCAACCTAGGGGCACCAGGTTTTCTGAAGAATCTCATGCGACTCGGAGGAAGATTCTGGAGCTCTCCGTGAGGCGGTCCTGACACAAAGGTAGAAGCTCGGGGAAGGACGGAGCACTGCTCATGCCACCTCCATGTGCGCTCCTGAGGGCAGGATGGCAGCAGAGCCATGTGTTTGCTGCCAGCCAATTGATTCTCTGGCCTTGTGGGCAGCAGCCAACAGCCTGTGCCTGCTCAGATCTGGCTGTGCCTTGGCCACTTTCTTTGTGAGCCAGTGACATCTGGGAAACAAGGGCTCTAATGCATCTGTTGGTGCTAAGCTGGAACTACAGAGCAGGTTAGAGCGCGGGCCCTCCAAGTTAGCCCAGCATGCAGAATGTCATTTGCCCAGGAGCCCCATGTTTACCTTTCCATGGTAACTTACAGCTTACTGAGAGATGCTATTTTGTTTATATTTTTTGTAGTACTGAGGAATGAACTCAGGACCTCTGGCACCTAGGCAAGCCCGCTTCCTTCGACATGCGTCTAGCCCTTTATTCAATTTTATTTTGAGACAAGATCTCACTAAGTAGCCTGGGCTGGCCTCAAACTTGCTATCTTCCTCAGCCTGTAAAGCAGTAGGTTTATGGATGCGTATTAGTGTATCTGGCATACACAGAGCTTTTAAATAGATGCTTTATGAAAGCTTCAAAAGCTACTGCTGTGTCATTTTCCTTTGACAGAAGTGGACGTTAAATCTTAAGGCATTTCAGTAACAGGAGAATTAAGACTCAATAATTTTCCAGCTTTCTAACCTAGCCCCTATTTTTGAGTGGTATTCTGTTTGTTCAACTTCTTCAAAAGCCAGTGGTTGTGTGGCCAGAGAAAGTAACCCAGGAATAAATGTTGGGTCCTTGGGCACCCCATCTGGCTCCTCATCACAGGCAGGCACTGTTGCCATTTTCTGCCTAGAAAATTCTTCAGGAGACTTTAAACACTACAGCTCCACAATGTGCAGGAGAAAATAGTGTCTCAGGGGGACCGAGGAGAGGGAGGCACTACAAAATGCAACAAGTGGGCTGGAAAATGCTTTTTTTTTTCCCCTCAGAAAAAAAGTCCTACTTTTTTTTTGTTATGTAAAAATGCATGACAGACAGTAAAGTTCGAGTAAGTGCAGGCCAGTGGAGGCAGCCAAGAGGTGATGTGTGGGATTTGTGTGTTTATCAAAGTGTACCATGGGGTCAGACATGGAGGAACTCTGACCCAGGTGGAGGTGGAGCCAGCACTCCTGGGGGCCTGGACTTCAGTTTGGGGCCAAAGGGTACTTAGTATCTTCATCATTCCCTTTAGCATCAGCAGCTTGGGGTGAGATTGTTGTGCCTGTCAAATCCACAGGGTAGTTAAGTGTTAAATGAGATACATGTAAAAGTGAATTGTAAGCAGAAGACCTCTGTACAAATGCACAAGTCTGCTGACTGGTTTCAGGCTCTTTTGTTGTTCTGTACCCTCCCACCCTACTCCCAACATAGCCACTTTTCTTGTAGAAATTTTATATCCTAGATTGTGCATAGATGTGTGTGTGTGTGTGTGCACGCATGCATGTGTACCTGCATGTGTACCTGTGTACATATGTGCAGGACATGATTGAAAAATATGATGAATGTCTAAATTATCAGACACACTGCCAGCAATTCCCCTGCTCCCTGGCTTTAAACACACCTACGTTCTCATTTTCGCCACTTTCTGAAGCAGCTCTGAGTCCTCTTTCACGAGGACTTTCGTTTGCTTCAGAGTTTGCAGTGCATGTCACAGCTGCCTCTACGTCCTCAGTTGATTCCAAAAGTTGACCTTTCATGGTCATTTTGACTTGAGGAAGAGCCAGAAGTAGTGATGTGCTAGACACAGTGGCTAAGGAGGATGAGGCCCATGGGGATGCCTTCAGAAGCCCACTTTTCTGGAGGGTAGCCCTGGGCTGAAGGATTGACCCCGAAAAGACACTCAGGAAAGAGACTTACAAATTTTGGCAGAAAGTGGCAAAAGTGATGTGATAAGTGTGTGTAAAGTGAGGGAAATTTTTGAAGAACAAAATTTTTTTTTGTGGGACAATGTATCTTTTACTGTAATGATTTTTAAAAATTTACACATTCATCATGCCTCTTTGTTATAATGTGTGTGTGCACATGCATGCTTTCCTTGGTAACAGAAATGATCTGGGATAATGTGGCAGGCGAGTGCTGTGGGCTGCACCAAGAGGAAAGGAGTCCAGGGCCACAGTGATCCCTCTCTGCTACCCTGGGCAGGGCAGAGCTCACAGTCCTGCCTGTGCTCCCTGATGTGGCCTGGAGTTCCTTGGCACAGTGTCTCTGCTGATCTGCACTTCCGCCTGCAGGAGCGCAGCCCGCCTGTGCTGTCCCCCTGGTACCCACCATGCAGACCCATGCAGGGCGTGAGGTCTAAGCATAGACCTCTGGCCTCTGAACTCATGGGCTGGGAGGGCACCAGGGACACAGCCTAGGGCTCATCCAGCCTTCAAAACTGGAACTATTCAGGAAGGGAGAGGCGCAGAGCATTTGTAGGAAAACTTATTTTTTTCAGTGATCTGAGTATTGATGGTTTGAAAAGGCCGAGGCAGAGCGTGCGCATACACACACACATACACACACACACACACATACACACACACACACACGCACGCACTCCTGAGACAAAGACAACTCTCAGTTCTTGGCAACAGAGGGGTGACTGAATCTGCGGCTATAGGGGAAGGAGGGAGGAGAGGGGACGCCGTGGGTGGGAATGTCTGGGAAGTGTAACATCCCCCAAAATCTACTGGCAGGAGGGGAGCAGACAGGGGCTTCTTCAGGAAGGGGGGTCTCACTCATCAGCTAAACTGACTAGAGCAGGGGAAGGCTGCATGGGGGAGATGGGGGGGAGGTGCTTAGATCAAAACTCTAAAGCATCTGCTCCATGCTGTTATTCAACGGTTCAGTGCATCAAAGGTTTATGTAAACATTATCAAGTCTCTTAATTAAGGAAAAATAATGACAAAAATTAAACAACACATGTTAAAGACTAACTGCAAGGAGGCTTGCCTCTAGGTAAAGAGAGGAGACTTAAACATGCCAGGTAACAAAAGCCATGTGCAGGAACTGGTAGGAACTGCATAGGATGAGGCAGATCTTGGGAGGTGAAGGCTGCAGAAGGCCTGCTTGCAGGGGCTGGGTTCTGTCTGAGGCCAGAAGGGCCAGGGCAGGGCTGGGAAAGGGGGTGCTCAGTAGAGGGGGAACAGGCAGGCACACCAGTTCCTTCTCTGTGGTGGGTTCTCATGGGAGTGAGGCATTCACATGGAGCCTGCTTCCAGCGCAACTGAGAGCGAGCGAGCCTAGGAGTTCTCAGATTCCCCAACCTCCAGGCTCTTTAGTTTTCTTGGAGAAAAAGGGTACAAGCAAGCGCTGGAACATGATTGGTTCTCCTATCCCAATTGGCCTGGAGGGACAAGGTTCTCCTCACTGACGTTAAGGTGAAACAGCACATCCAACACGCAGATAGATGGTCAGGCAGCCCTGGGGACAGGGGAGGCTATGGCTGCCCATGTGGGGAGGTCCCAGTTGGAAGTAGGGGTGCTCCGCATGCACAGAGCATCTTTCCAAGAGGTTACAGGGACGGAAAGACAATGGGGGTGAGGGGATAAGGAGGCGAAAGTGGGGGTTAGAAGAGGTGTGAGTCCCAGCCCCTGCAGCTGCACAGTGGTGTAAAAAACTCCTCATCTTCTCACTCCACAATTCTCAGAGCTGCCTCCTCCTATACAGTGTGAGTCATGCCAGGCTGGTTGTAAGGGACAGAGAAAAGATGCAGCAATCAACACTTAAAAGGAAGGGGAAGTCCTAACGCGTTCCAGAAGTTGAAACAAACAAAGAGAAAAAAAAAATTTCAAAACAAAGCAACAAAAAGATCCTTTAAACCGGTTGTAACAAACCAGTAAGAAATAAAATTAAAAATTAGGAGGTGGGCAGGAGAAAATAAAAATAAAGGACAAAAATAAACAAGGGAGAGACAAATGGATGTTAGAGCACGCACGGACAGTTAGGTCACAGACGCCATGTACTTACGTTTACCTCGGTGATTGCTATATCAACAATGCTACCCACAACAATCAAGGCGTCAAATGTATTCCATGCATCACAGAAATAGTGCTGCATGGGGCAGAAAAGCCGAGAAAAAGAGAGAGAAAAGAGGGGAAAAAAAACCAATAACAAAGGAGAAAAACAAAACAAAAGGGAAGAGGGAAAATGAAAAAAAAAAAAAAAAAAAAAGGCATGAAAGAAAGGAGAGAAGAGAAAAAAATGAGAAAAGAAAGAGGTTACGTGGGCGAATTCAATACTATCTTACCACTCTACAGTTCTGGCGCTCAAACCTGGCAACCTGGTTTTCGCAGGGTGGAGAGGCTGACAAAGGCTGGGTTAGTTCCGAGGTGACAAGGGTCGGGGCCACCCGGAGGGGCTGGGCGGCACCTCCTGCTGCACCACCTGCTCCCTCCACTCAGCTCCAGGCTCTTGGGCCCAGCACAGCCAGGCAGAGCTGGGACAAGTGGAAAAAAAGGAGGACAAACTCCCACTTTTTTTCCCCACAGGACGACGGCAGGTTCAATAAAAAGCATGACCGGAGGCGGGTAAAATAAGAAATTAAAAAAACCAACCAAACAAAAGAAAAACATAAAAGAGGTAAAGAGAGAGGAAGAGAGAGAGAGAAAGGAGCAGTGGAAGCAGAAGTGGTGAAGGAGGAGGTTTCCTGGGGAGGGCAGAGTGATACTCACATTAGTCTCACTGAGAATGACATCAATTATGCTCCCAATCACGATGAGGAAGTCAAAAACATTCCAGGGATCACTAAAGTAACCCTACATAAGGGAGGGGCAGGCAGGACGGGGATTGAAAAGGATTATTAGACAGACAAGAACAGAGCAACGCCACCCTCAGAATCACTGTCCAGGCACCTCTGTGTCGTGCTGCTGGCTGTTCCGCGTGCCCTCACTCTGGTCAGGAGCCTGAGAGCCCAGGAGGGAAGGGACCAGCAAGGAAGCGCCCGCCCGGCCTCACTGTCCCACCTCCCTGGTCTTCATCCTGCAGCTCCAGCCCGCCTCTCCACCCTCCTTCCAGAGGCCCCTACTACTCCCCACAAGGGGGAGGATCCAGTGGGGCGGTGGCCCTACTAAGCGCAGGGCCCCTTTAGTCACTATGTCAGCATATCCTACACCCCCAGTATGAATGGACACACTGGGGAGCTGTGCCTCCTCATAGGTGGAGGGCAGTGGTCCTATGCGTGGTGCTGGGAATGGAAAAGGCTCTGAATAGTGCAGCCATCAGGGTGGGTCCAAAGGGTGGCCAGGTGGTTTGAGCTCAGAGGTAGCCCCGGCCTGCTCGGGAGAACAGCGCCTACAGTACTGGGCTCTGTGCAGAGGGAAGCAGGCCAACCGCTGTTCCTTGGCCAGATGTGCCCAGTTGTGCCCTGGCAGGGGCTTTCCTAGCTGAAGGGAAGCAGAGTCAGCGTCATTCTCAGGCTGGCAGTGGCCTGCATGGCTCTAGTGGTGCTGTTGGTGGTGTCTTTTATTTGTTTATTTGTTTGTTACAGGGTCTCACTATGCAACTCAGACTCATAGTGATCCTCCTATCTTAGCCTCCCCAGGGCTGGGATTACAGGCGTGCACCACCACGCCTGGCTGACGTGGTGTCTTCTAAGCACCTCCCAGGGGTCTTTCCCCACCTCATCACTTTGATGAAGGTCCCACGGAAAGGCAAATGCCACCCAAAGTGGGTGACATTATCAAAGACTTTCCTGGACACAGGTTTGATAGGGGTGGGCTGGGAAGGGGAGTGGAGACTCTGGTTTCTTCAAAAGGAAATGAAGGCACTAGAGCCATAGAGGGAAGATTCTAGAATAGGAAGGGAAGACCAGTGTCCTGTCTCCAGAATTCAGAATTTTTCCAGTTCATATAGGTTTTAAATGCCATGGAGAAGGAAAGGGATGAATGAATATTCACAAGTTTTTTTTTTTTTTTTTTTTAACCTACTTCGACAGTGGCCAACCAAGGAACAGGCTCTAGATGCCCTAGAGGGTTGCAGGACTCCTCAGGGACAGAGCCTTCAGGAATAGCACATAGGGTTCTTGGGTCTGGCCGTCTGTCTCCCTGGGAGGTGTGGGGCCAAGAGAGCTACAGTTGAGGAGACCCCACCAGCAAGACAGGCATGCTCCCCGAGTGGAGCAGAAAGGACCTAGTCCTACAGAGGGTGACGAGAGGACATGTGCCCCTATGTTTGGGGCAATGTTTTGCCATGGGGAAGTGATACGGTTGGCCACTTCCTTCAGCTGGGTCAGCACTTCCCTGTTCTCTGAGCTCATGAAGATGGCAATCTCGGGGTTGGTAAGGAGGGGGCATGAAAGCAAAAAGCATCCTTTGAGAAGTTCTCAGGCCTCTCCTCAGCTCCCCTGAAGGCTGCCAACTCTCTTTTTTGTTTTCTCCTCACAGCAGCCAAGCCTGTGCCTATTTGTTCCTGGCTCTGTCCAACCGAGCCTCCTGGTTTCCCAGCCAGTCCTCTTTGCAGAGAGACTGCAAGACAGGCTGCCCTAAGGCTGTTATTCTTAGCGCAGGAGGTCAGGCCACTGGGGACAGAGGCCTCTCTTGGTTCCAAGGCATTTCTCCCAAAAGCAAACAAATGCTATCTTGGAGACTTTGGACAGGCAGGCTGTGGGGCAGAGGTCTGCCAGGAAGAGGGTTAGGTGAGGGTCAGCTTGAAGTCATGCCCCCCGCCCCACCTTTTTTTTATTTTGGCTTCTCAGAGTATTCTGAATTTATCAGACAGAGCCTTTGGGGCAGACAGACTTCTCTTCCCCAGTGAAATCTCATGTTCTGGGCAGGAAACGGGCAACTCCCTCCTGGGTTCTCAGATGTCACTCATAGGGCAAAAGAACACTGATTTGGAGGGCAGAAAAGTCAAGAGTGGAGGCTAGAAAGAAACGGGCCTTGTGTGTGTGTGTGTGTGTGTGTGTGT
>PVKN010019319.1:0-16418 GCA_004027915.1 Capromys pilorides | reverse complement strand
TTTATTTATTTTTTCTTCTTTTGAGTCCTTATACTAGGGAGACTATAAGATATTTGCATATGTAGGTCTGGTCAAAGGGTGTATGTTTTTATCACACTGATTGATACCTAGTTATTCAAATTTTCCAAGTTGAACTTTCAGTTTGCCCTCCTACTGGCAAATTATGTTCTCAGGCAGATCCCTACCCTCTGGCTTTTCTATTTCCTCACCGTATTGGCCAAGGATTTGTCAAGACCAAGAGACATCTCTGAGGATTTAAAACAGAAAACTGTTTGTCCTAGTGGTGGAAGAAGTAGAGAGGTCACAGGAAGGGAGTGGAGGCTACCCAGGACAATAGTGGCAGAAGAGCCAAAGTGGAATTGTCACTAGATCCTCAGAGCTAGGGCCATGGGAAGAAGTTGGGTCTTCTTTGGCCTTCCTGGCAGGAGCCAGACTATGGTAGAAGGAGGATGCTGGGGAAAATGAGATGCTGATCAAATGTTCCAAGCCAGAGAAGGGGAGATAGTCCCTGAGGTTAGCATAGTCTGGGCTTCTTCCTGTTCTCATCAGCTTTTCTCCTTCCACCCAGATGTGACTCCTTGCTCTGCCTGAGAGAATGCAGCTGCCCTTCCATCCTCTGATATGAGGCCCTCTCTCCTGAATGGGTACCCACCAATCACTATATGCAGATTCCTTTTAGGCCTGGAGGTCTTTCTTCTAGATATAAACTTAAGCAACATGAATATCTCTCAGACAACTTTGTTAGGGAATAAGAAAGAAAAAAAAATAATTAATTAAAGGGAGTAATAGCTGTTCCGTCTTCATGTCTGTAACTATTCATAAGGCTGTGTTTGGTATTTTTCACTTCTTTCTTCCAGCTCTCATCCCACAGTACTCTTGCCCTCAGCTAGAGTTTGACTATCTGGACATCTTTACCTGTGGAGTGATTCAAGTCTTTGTTCCCAGAGAGACTGATTTCTCAATAGTCTCTTTTTTTATGTGTGCATGTGTACTATCTTCTATTGCCCTTTATACCTGGTCAAGAAGTATGAAGAGGCACGTGGAGAATCCCAGCAGTTGTAGACATGGACTTCCCTGTCCGCTGTGTATCAGAAATCCAATTTCCTGTGGGTAATTGAGATCATTCCCCTGAGTCAGCATGTCGATGCTTTTCCCTGCTCACTAGTGGAGTACATGGGAAAACCCACTGTAGCCAGCTGGTGATCTCAACATCAAGTGTCTCAAAACTGATGTTACTCACCTAGAGGGTGCATTTATTTCTTAGAAATCAACTCCAATAGTTGATCAGAGTTCAAGGTTGCAAGACGCAAGGCAAAAATTATGTGAATGGCCATAGGAGAGAGAAGAGTAGAGGGCTATTACTCATCTATCTCTTGGCACCCAGCGGTGTTCTCGTCCTGGGAGAAATCACACCATATATTGGTTCAAGATGGATACTTCATTTGGTTAGGACGTCATCACAGCCTCAAGGTGTGTGGCTTTCCAGCTGGAGAGCGACTGAGACTTCAAGAAGCCCAACTGTCAAGTGCTTCTTGGTGACAGGGTACACAGTAAGAGCAGCAGGAATGGGTTTGGGAGCAAAAGAAGCAGATGATATCCCAATGTAGCATGTGGCATGTCACCCAGATCTTTCCAATCTGATAGGTGGAAAATGCTATCACAGGTGTTTTCATTCTTTTTTAATGTCTTGTCAGGCATTTAAGAGCTGCTTGAAATTCTTTTTCTGTGTTATTAATATTTATATTGATAATTTTCCTATTTTTCTTTTGAATATTAGTGTCTGTTTTAGTGAAGCTAACTTCTATCACAGTACAAATTACAAATGTTATTTTTATTTTTTTAATTACAAATAATTGTTATATATTGAATTTTAGATCTATTACCTTCGCCTAGCTGCTCATTACTGTTTTCAATATATTATTTCTTGTGACTTTATATTTTACTTATTTATAGTTTTTTAGTGCTAAGGATTGAACTTAAGGCTTCTTGAATGTCAGACAAGTGACACTGTCTACCACTGAGCTACACCCCATGCCCTCACCTTACATTTTAATATTTAGTATAACTAACTGTTTTCCATGACCTATTTTCAACATATTCCTGGAGAATCTGGCTTTAAAAGCTTCCTACGTTCATCTCAACCTCACAATTGATCTGTCTAGATGCCCTTCCTCCCCAGGAAGAAATCTCGTTGCTACTTATATTGGAATGTTTGTCCCCAGCACCACTGTCTGTGGGGCCTGCAAGAAGTGCCATGTGGCCCTTGCTGCACCTCTACCTTCGCCCCACCGGGGCACTGCACTTCTTGATCTGCGTTGCCTCTGACTCGCCCACACTGGCCTTTGCCGCTGCCCGGCATGCCGACATCTTCACTTATTGTTTGTTGCCTTTCCACTTCTTTCACCAACTCTGAGCTCTGGGTGAAGCAGGTCCAAGGTCCCAGTCATGAGGTGGTTCATTCAGTTCTGGTCATGGGTCTAACTCTTGCCTTCCTCATTGGTTAAGAGTTTCCAGTTTGCCCACGGCACAGCCCCTGGTAGTGGGGCATCATTTTTCAGCCACCTCCTCTGAGTAAGATCATTGGAAAGTGTAAACCTGACTCAGGAGCACCTTCAGTCAGCTTAGCTGAAATAAAAGCAACCCCTGAGCTGCCTTGGACTTACTCACTTGGCCCTAAGAGTGCACAGTCACAGGGCTTCAGTCCCACCTGTTGCATTGCTTCCCATCTGCTTTTGGTCCTTGGCAACCCTTGGCTTATTTCTGAGACTGCCTGCATTGATCCAGTTCCTTTTGATATTTTCTGTCACCTTTTAATGGAAGCATAAACTTTGGCTCTCTCTTGACTAGATGGCTGGCAGACATTCAGTAAAACACTCTAAAGTCTACTGTTATGGAAGTACACCCACCAGCCAGTCCACATGTGGCAGTTTGGGGTGCAAAGCCTGGATCTTACAATTCCTTCTAGCAGTGGCTCAGCGCGAGGCAATGCAGGTGGGTGTGGTGATAGATTTATGGCTGCTAACGCCCCACAGGGCCTCCAGGGCTCTGCGCACAAGCTGGCTGACTTCCTCAGTCTGCAGTAGCACTCGCCTGGGCCCTTTGATAGTACCTTATTCAAAGGCACTTTGAATAAGTGCTATCCTGGAAGCCATAGGTTGGACTCCTGTGAGGCCCAACTTTTTAAAACTGTGTTCATTCTTATGACTATTTTGCTCAAGGAATTCACGTTCTGGAGGACACCAAAGTTTGTCTAAATCTTATTTCAGCTATCAGATAATGGGTTTTTCCAAGCATTTCTCCAACTCTGAATGCCAGCGACACCAATGTAGGATGCTAGCAAGAACATTAAGCCCTATACTGTCTCCCAGGCATAAATATGGGAGCTCAAGGTGTGGGGGTCAGCCCCTTCAGACTGCCCTGCTCCCCACTTCAGAAACCAGTGCCACATCCTGGTTTCTGGTTCTGACAAACTAGCCATAAATCAAGGGTTCCCACTATGCTCTAGTTGAGTACTGCAGTTTCCTAGAATGGCCCACAGAACTCAGGGAAACACTGTACTTCTGTTTCCTGCTTTATTACAAAGTGACCAGCCCAGGACAAACTAGATGGGAAAGATGCCCAAGGTGAAGGACTGGGGTTGTGGGTGCAGTTTCCTTGCCCTTTCATAGTCCAGGATCTTTTGCTTATTCACCAACCTAGAACTCATCGCATTTTGCTTGTTAAAAGTTTTGGTAGAGCTTAACTTCCAGTATCTGCTTCTCCTCTCACTCCAACCTCCCCAGAGCTTTAGAGGGTGGGGCTAGAAGTTCCAATCTTCTAATCATTTGGTCTTTTTAATAGCCAGTTTCCTCCTGTGGATATCTAGGGACTTCATTGGAAGTTGCCTCATTAGCATAAATAGATGTTGTCTAAAGCAGTTCATGAGTAGGACAGGATAACACACATGTGTAAACTCAGCACTCTGGGAGGCTGAGGCAGAAGAATTTCTTGGAGTCCAGCCTAGTCAGTTTATTGTTTTACTGAGAACCACCCTGAAAATGATTTAAAATAAAGCAGAAGCCTGAGAGTATAGCTCCGTAAAAGGCCCTAGATTCAGTCCTCAGTATGGGGAGGAAGGCTACTATGAATAATAAAAGACAGTCTTCTGTCACAGGGGACATTTGCAGGGGTTTAGGAGTTCCATGCTAGGAACCTGGTACAAAGACTAAATGTATTTTTCCATTTATATTCTCAAGGGATTGGTTCTAGGACACCCCACAGTCAAGGAATTCTGCAGGTGCTTAACGGCCTTATATAAAACGATCTAGTACCTACATGTGACCTACAGCCTTCCTCCTGCCTCCTTCAAATCAAGTGTGTCACATCTGCAGCTCCTAGGCCACGCACAGGCCTGGACAGCCAGCCCCACACCCCACAGGATCGGAAACTCTTAGTTGTATTATGTGGTATTTAGCTGTATTTTTCATCACTTGGTGGCACAGACTTCCCAGGCCACAGCAGAGCGCCTTGTGGTCAGGGCGGGGTGACGCGCAGTGCTGACTTCCCGTCTTGCTGCCTCTTCAGGCTCTCAGGGACATGGAGACCTGGGCACAGCGGATGCTACTTGCGCCCACTTGGGGATAGCAGAGGGGTTGCCCATGGGGTTGCCCATGGCAGCATCTCGCTCCACCTGCGTGAGCGTGCTATGAGGGCAAGCGTTTACCATTATCCGGCAGACGTGGAAGTTTTCTAATTTAACTGTTAAACTAGGACTTGTTCTTTTGTAAAATAATTTAATAAGTTAAAATACTTAAAAAAGGAAGTTTTGTTACTTATACATATTAACTACATTGTATCTCTTACGTGAGGCCAAGACAGCTTCTCTTCGCTCAGTATAGGCCACGCAAGCTAAAACTTTGAACATCCATACTTGGAGTCATCTAGTCATCTCTAGATGTCTTTACCCAGTCTGATGTAAATGCTCTGTAAAAAGTTGCTACACTCTATTGTTCAGGGAAAAAATGACGGGAAGTCTATGTGTGTTCAATACAGATTCAGTTTCATTTTTAATAGTTTTCCCTATTTGTTGTGGGTTGAATCAGAGAGTGGGTGTCAGAGAGGGGGTGCCCTATACCACCTCCCCCTCTGTTTGTCTAGGCCTCATTCCTCTCTTCAGGTTTCCTGCTTCATCAATTTCCCCTTCATTTGCATGTGAAATCTACACTGATGTCTGGCTATTTTTTCTTAACTTATTGCCATGGTGATCCTCAAACAGTCAATAAGTAAAAGGTCTTCCTAGAGGTGGGTCGGCACCCCGCGCGTCCAGGCCGAGAGCCGCCGGCTCCCGACCCACGCCCTCAGCCCCCGCTCCTGGAGCCCCAGCCCGCTCCGCGCCCGCCTTCCCCGGCTGCACCAGCAGGAGCGCGAGCGCAGGGTCCTTCCCGAGCTGTCGCGTCCCCAGCCCGCTGGCGCCTGCGCGGACCGGACAACCCAGGCCGCAGGGCTCCGCTTGGCGTTCTGCTGACAGCGGCGCTGCCTCCTCGCCTCGCGGTTCTCCTCCACGCTCACCTCTCTCGCGCCGGCTTTCCGTGTGCGCCGCAGTCCGCGCTTCCGTGGCCCGCGGTGACGCCTCTACTAGGTGTGCCCCTGACCTGAGGACCCCTGCTTGCTGCTTGAAAGCCAGTCGGTGGGAAAGAAAACGTGGTCGGAGAAAATCAGGTTCCCTCCTCATCCTCCGTGCCTTAGCCCAACCGTGCTCTGTCTCTTGCTCGTTTTTTAACTTCTCTGGCTGGAACGTCGCAGTCTAGTGGACCTCCTAGAGCTAGTTTCTTTAATTCTTAGACAAACACTGCTTTTTATATTCTGAGTTTTGTAAATCTAAAGAAAGACCTTTTTTTTTTTTTTTTTTTTTTGAGCAATTCACCTCTTAATCATTTAAGCACAGCTTTTCTTTATAATGTAGAATGCTTTACCAAGGGAGGGGGAGTCGACAGGCAAGTTACATGGGGAAGACTCTGCTACAGATTGAACAGTGTCCCCTCAAATTTATGCTCACCTGAAACCTAGGATGGGCCCTCATTTGCAAATAGGGTCTTCAGGTATAGAATTAGTTAAGATGAAGTCATCCCACTAGACTGGAGTTTTGCATCCGAAGGCTGCTGTCTTTATATGAAGCCGACACGAAGACACGCGGAGAGGGCCGCAGGAAAAGAGGCAGAGGCGTAGGCACCCTTTCCACAAAGGCCAGCCAGTCCTGAGGACACGCTGGTGTTGGCACCGCAGGCTCCACAACTGTGTGGTGCTTTGTCTCCTCCCTCCTAGGAAGCTACAACCCATCTCCTCCCCACTAGGGTGGCAGTCTGTGGTCGCAAGCGCTCCCAGGTGCTGCCCTGCAGCTTCTTGCTGGGCATGCTGGGCCTTCACTCTGTCCTGTTATGGCCAACTTTGGACCAAAGATCACAGGAGTAGTAGCTATAGTATAGAAGTAAAAAGGCAGGGCTTGAATTCAAAAAACTGCCGCCATGTCTTAGGAAAGCACAGTTCCTCCTGTAGCTCAGTTTCTCCCTCTGGTTAATGGAGGTTTAGTTTCTTTCATCTTGGGAGAGAGACTCAGTGACCTGCCAGGGACAATTTTGGGCACACGGTCAGCTCATACATGTTCCTCCCTTTCCAAGTTCTGTTTTTTCTTCACCATCTGTGGCTTGGACATTAGGTTCAACCTCTGCTGGTTTCTGCTATTACTCATCCAACTTTAGAAAAACTGCTCTCAGATCTGAGACCGTTCTAGGAGTCCCCTCCATGGGCTATAACCCAAGGCATCATGTGGGTCTGCACACCTCGAGGCTTATTCTAAAATAAATCTCTGTCACCACCCTTCCCTCCCTGGCTTCCCTCCCTCGCTTCCCCACCAACCCTCAGATTTTTCTGCCAATTCAGAGGTGTGAGGAAGCTCCCTGCTGTGATGCACTGTCCTGGCTTTGGGAGCTTCCTGGTCTCCTTCAGGCTCACACACTTGCTGACCTGCCACCCCTATTGCTTCCTGGGAGACTTCCTTTGTCTCCAATGTTGAATGACAAAACAAAGACAATGGTAGGGACCATGTGTAGTATATCCTGTTTGCCAGTCATGTTCTAAAACTTTTACATAAGCTAACTTATTTAATCTTTTATCACTTCCTTTCATGGTAAACAAACCTTTTTTTTTCAGTGTACTATTTTAATAATTATTTTGTATGTGTGGGGACCATTGTTGGTTATTTGACTTTTAATTGTTTTCTCAGTGGTTGCTCTAAGAGTTACTGTCCACTTAAACTCAGCATAGTCCATTTCAGGTTAATACTGACTTAATTTGCTAAAATATAGCAACATTAAAGTAAAAAGAAAAATGCAGCAGCTTTGCCCCATAGCCTCTGCTTCATGACCTTCCCTCTGCCATTAAGGCCAGAGTGTACATCTGCATGTGATAGAAACCCATTAACATGATGTATCATTAGTGACTGGCACAAATTTATATTTTTATCTAAAATTTTTAAAAGAAGTGAAAAATCGCATTTGTACATTTTTTAACATTGTATTTAGTTGGACTGGGGAGATAGCTCAGTAGAATAAGCATTTGCCTGGTAAGCACAAGGGTCTGAGTTCAACCCCTGGTTCCACAAAAATAAATAAATAAATAAATAAAAAATTGTATTTGGTTGTTATAGGGTCTTACTCTGCAGCTCGGACTCACAGTGATCCTTCTATTTTCAGCCTCTTTAGTGTGGGGTGGGGCAGCATGTGGTGCCAGGGATCACATTGCAGTCCCTGAGCTTGCCTAAGCTTGCCTAAGCAGGTGCTTTAGTTTGCTGAGCTGTCTCGCCGATCCCCACATTTGCATACTTTGCTGATACATGGCCAAGGTGGGATTGAAGTCTGTGTTCATTCTTCAGTTCCCAAGCTCTGTCTGGCATCTCACGCAGCCTCCTATTGGTGGCTTACTTTAGCTTTTTAAGGAGCAAATCATCCACAAATATTAGATAGGGAACCTGGTTAACTCTCCTACCTCTTGCTTCTCTCTGGCTTTCAGAACCCTTATGGGAGGAATGGCTTTTCCCCCCACCTTTCTCATACTCTTCCTTCCTGTGTTTTTATTGCTCTTTTTCATTCCTTCCTGTCTCTACATACTAACTACTGGGATGCTCCGAGTTGACCACACTCAGCATCTTGCTGGCTGAACAGAGAAACAGGCAAGACAGTGTCACCCTGTTCTTCCCATCCTGCAATGGTCCAGAAGTCCTGCTGAGGTGTCTTTCATTGGAGGGCTCATTTTGACCTCTTTGAAAGGTTGACAATATATTTCTCTATTGAGCATTTCTCTGCTAGTGTGAATGGTAACACCTCAAACAGAGAGAAGTAGACCCTGTGGTCAGACATTGCAGTTGTGTTTATTCATTCAATCATTTATTCAGTTCTTATTTTGTCTCACACCCTGGGCTGGCCATGGGTGATAGAAGATAAATGACACAAATGTCTGTTCTTAGGGGCTGTAGGTGAGAGTCTTGGGGTGCTAGATCTTCATTCTGGCATCTTGGTCTGAGACTGCACACCTTTCTTCCTCTTTGCTCTGGACAAGGTCTGACATCACTCCAGGGAATCAGGTAGAACTTGCTCATAAGGTGAAATACACTGCTTCTCCTGGTTCAGTGTCTCTGTTTTTATACTGGATAAGTGCAGCATTTGTTAAATGAGCAGATGGCACTGTACCTATCTCCTCTGAAAATGGTACATTTTATAAGATGGAAACTGTCAATGACCTTAGTACTCTGTGTTAGTTGGGTTTCCATTAGAACCTGTGTAGCTCAGTTTATTTTCTGTTGCTAGAAGAAAATACCATGAAGTAGTTGAAGTGTGAACAGCAGAAATTTATGTGGTTCACTGCAGGCTGGAAAGCCTAAGGACATGGTGGTAGCCCTTGGCAAGGGGGCCTCGTTAGGATTTGCATGTGACAGGTTCTCCAAAGGTCATGTGATGAAAACTTGTTAAAGTAGCAAAGGCTATTGTGGGGGCTGTCAAGACATGATCTGACCACAAGGGCATGGAGAAATTGCCACTGGAGGCATCTTTGGATGGGCTCACAATTTGACAGACTATCATGTGTGATGGGAATTTAGGGGGTGGGGTCTCATTGACAGAGTGGTCCTTGGGGCTGCCCTTGAGGACTACATCGTGTTCCTGCCCCTTCCTCTGTCTCTCTGCTTCCTGGCCACCATGAGGGAAGCAGCTTTGCTCTGCCATCTGCCTCCATGTCCATGATGTTCAGAAACTGTGAGTCATGAGTCCTTCCTTAAGTTGATTTCCTGGAGTATTTTGTCACAGAGATAAAAAGCTGATTAAGCAGTTCTTTATTTAGCATCACGACATGGCCAAAGGGCAGTGGAACACTCAGGAAGAAGGTCTAGGCAAATGAGGCCTTTCATCTGGAGCCCACTTTCACGATAGCTAACCCAGCTTATTTTATCTTATTTTAAGATAACAGCCTTGATCACTTCATGCAGGTTAAGCCCTTGTACCTAATCATCTCCTCACGCTCACACCTCGCTCCTCTCAGCCCTCTTTTGCAATGCTGGAGACTGCAGCCAGGTACCTCTATTTTTTTGAAAGTCACACTCTAAGTGGATGCGTAATGCCACCTGTTTAGGGAGTAGAGGGAATGTTATTTGTATTTTAGTGTTTTTTGGCTAAGAGTATGACTGATAAAATCAACTCTAAAATGCCCTTTGGTTGGGGTATCTTTCTCTCTCTTATTTGGGATGACAATTTCATGTGAGATATCACTGAGATAAAGTTGAAGTGACTATCTGAGGTCTCCTTATGAGCAGGAGCCTGTCAGTTCTGAACTGAGGCTCATGACTTGTTAAGGAAGCTGAATCAGTTGACCTGTTTGGGACTAATAAGATGACCCTGCGTAGTTGGCTGCTGTTGCTTTAGTGCCCTAAGTTTTCTCTTTACTATAAAGATAAAGGCCCACAGACTGATCTTCTCTTCTCTGAGATCTACTGGAGATAATTATTGTACTATTCTTTGGAATTCAAAATAATTTGGAAACCACCTAAATGTCCATTGATTGGAGATGAGTAAATAATAGCCTAACCACACAATAGAATATTACGCCATTATTCAATAAGCAGATATTATCAGCATGAGAAAAAATTTTATGCTATACCATACTGAAACACTATAACATGATTCCATGTGCTTCACCATTATTAATATAATGGCATGGTTTCAATGTTTTAAATTATATAAACATATGTGTTTACACATAATGTATATACCTGTGTCTGTACATACTAATGCAGTCATTTGTTCATCAAGTGTGTACTGAGCCCCTTTTATGTCCCAGGCACTGGGCTAGGGCTGAGTGTGGAGAACCATTCAATTAGTTCCGTTCCTGACTCATGTAGACCCTAGCATGCATTGTAAAAGGCATGATACCAGTAGGAAGTCTATCAAGTACCCATAATAGAGCTTTTCATTTGGTGGGAAGCTTACATTTTCTTCTTTATGTACTTCTGTACATTCCAGATTTCCTACTGAAATAAGCAGTTTTTATAGAGAGAAAAAGACAACAAATGAGTTTTTAAAATGAGTAGACCTAAAGCCCAGCCCCTGCACATGGTTCTGGGTCTGCCACTGGAGGAGTAGTGAACAAGCTGAAAGAATTCTGTCCTGGGGCCCCACTGTCTGTGGCTTCCCTGCTGCTTTCCCATGCAGAAGTGATTGCCCTCTCATGGCCTCAGCAGTTTTCCTACACAACAGCAGTTTGGCTCAGGTGAGGGCTCAGATCCTTGCAGCTTTATTGCTCAAAGAATCTCCTAGCATTTGCAAGGTCTTTAGATTGGGACAAGAATTTCCACAGACACAAATCTACAAGCCAGTGCATCGCCTACTCTTGAATGCTCCAATTCACAATTCAACTGTAGCTTCTTATTTTATGCAGTTACTTTTCCTTCATGTGCAAATCCCTCCACCCCAGACTTCTAGACTCTTTCCTTCCATCTTTGCTGTTTTTAGAGTTGGGAGAAAATGGTGTCATACTATTCACATAGATTTTCTGTATGCCCTAAAGCAAACAATGCACCCTCAGTTAATCAGAAGCTTGCCATTCCTGCCCCCACAGTAGCTGTTGTAGAGGATAAAAAGGAGGACTTTGGTATGAATTTGACCCTAATGGCTGCAGTACTGATGGAGAGAGATAAGGGAAGCTTATGAAACAATCTGACAGTGACACAGTAGCATAGACTAGTCCATGTCTAGTCCTTATCTCGTCTGTGTTGTCAGTGTACTTTACTGGGGCTCATAAAACAGGAACATAGCATGTGTGGCTGTAGTTCAGACAAGACTTTCAGGGTAAACAGGGTGTTATCTGAGTCTTGAAGTGTGAGCATGTCTTATATAGCTGTGAGAGGAGGAATGACATTTCTAGAAGAAAAACTAGAATGAATGGAAGACCGAAGGCCATAGTGTCACTAGCTTAGCCTGTAAGTGTATATGATGCCTAAATAAATTTCTTTTGGTTTTCTGTTTGGTTATTTCTTAAAACTGGGTCTTCTTACATTGTCCAGACTATTCTTGAGCTCTAGGCTCAAGCAATTCTCCTGCCTCAGCCTCCATAGTAGCTGGGACTATAGGACTGCACCACTATGCCCAGCACTGCTTCGGTAAATTTGAATTTCAGATAAGTAATGCATGCTTTTTAGCATGAATGTGGTGTTGGTACATTACCATTTTTTATGAAATAAGGGAGACAAATTTAGAAATATGTTCCTTCATGTCATTTATGCTCAATTCATATGAAATAAAATATACAAGACTATTGATATGAAATGTGATATTTGTTGTATACTTATACTAACAGTTATATATTGCTTATCTGAAATCTAACTGGATCTAAATGTAGTGTTTTGTGTGGTAATCCTATTCTGAGTGTGCTCATGTGGGGTGCACCAACACCAAGAAATTCACCTATCCTAGATGGGTGATTCAAAATATTGTCTCACTGTCCTGGACATTTAGAGGCCCATAGGCCTATGCTGATTCTTGCACCCAGTTACTGCTGTGTTACCTTGACTGAGCAGCTCCCCTACCCTGCACCTTTTTGTACTGCTTTAAAAATGAAGGCTTCACCTTGATGCCTATGGTTCTGAGGTATTAAGATTAAAAAATTAGATAATGGCCAAGAAGGGAAAGCAGATCATACTAGCCATCCTCAGATTAGAAAAGCCAGTGCTCCCTTCTTAATATCTAGCCCAAGGACTTCCCTGAGTCTTGAGGCTGTTGGTCATGACTTTGTCTTCTGTGCACCTAAAGTATATGATGCATAATTTTTCTCTTCACATCATTGTTTTGGACTTTTCAAATTCCTTAACAAAAACACCTGGCCTGACAACTTCTCTTGAGTGGTTGCTCAAGGGGAACAGAAAACATTAAACACTGGACTCTGCCTTCTCTAGTTCCCCACCAAACTCAGAATAAAGGGAGGCAGGACAGACAGGCATTCTCTCATTACCAGGTTGGAATCAGACAAATTGACGCTTGTGGGATAATGTTTCCCAAATCTGAGTGTCATTTTATTTTTCTTTGCCACATGGAGCTGCAGGGAAAGGATCATGCCCTTTTCCTGCACTCTGCCGTACAGTGTGCCACAGGCAAACTACCATTGTTATGCAACCTCAGAGAAAGGTTTAGAAATGTGCTCCTGGGGAATACTCGCAAGACTAATGAGCTTCTCTTGAGTTGTTCATTCATTTAAACTTGAACTTTGTACCAAGTACTCCTGGCAATAGGGGGCTGAGTGGCCTGCCGAGATGGCTACCAGCAGAGGTGGCTGAAGACACAGATTCCAGACTCCACAAAACAGCTATCTCAATGTGATTTGCTTAAAATCAGCTCTATAGAAAAGCAATGACCTATGTGCTACTTACTTCTGGGTGAAGGTTATTTAAGAGATACAAAGATAAATGAGGTAATCACACCTATAATTTCAGCACCCATGGAGGCTCAGGTAGGAAGGTGGCAAGCTCGAACCCTGCCCAGGCAACTTAGCAAGTTGTTTAAAAATCAGATGAAGGCTGGAGACATAGTTTAGTAAGCAGACCCTGGGTTCATTTCCAAATACCTCAAAAATAGATCCAGATGATCCCATTCCAAGCTGTTAAGAGGGTTGATGAGATTGTAACTTGGTTCATTTTCTATCTATCTTTAGAGGGCTGTTGGGGCTGGCTTGGGGGTTTAGTTGAAGTCCCCAGGAGTGAAAATATCTTTGCCATCTTGCATTGACACCAGCTTTTTGATGCCAAAAGCAGCTTCTCGTGACCCTGGCACAGCAGGCTTTGTCAGATATCAGTTGGTCTGTGGGTTTTAATTCTGGGGAAGGACCTCAGAGGGACTAACTACATGGAATCGCAGTGACTCTTAAGAAATGAGCACTGTTCAAAATCCTTAGGAAAGTCCAACCTTTCCAGACAGACTCACTTTTACCTTACCTTATCCCTGAATCCAGTGCACTCAAGTTTGTAGTAGGGCAGCTGCCTGAAAGATGGCAGGCGTTTGGGTCAGGGCTACGACTGGCAGAGCAGAAGGTCCTGATATGACAAAGGCCATGTATTTCTTTGGTCTGTATTGAAGCCAAGTAGGAGAATTAAGGAACATAAATTCTGAAAGATTAGATTGGATCAGAACAAGGCAGCCATTGTTTTGCCAGAGTTTAAAGGGCACTGTAAAGGCCACTGGATTCATTGCTGCTTTTGATGAACACTATTGCAGTTGTTCTTCCTGGGCTACAGAGAGTGGTAGCCCCAGAGGGATGGTCCTTGTAGCTCTGTAAGGACCTGTGGAACTTGGGCACCTACGTTACCTATCAGACATGACAACTCACTAACCTTTACCTAGGTGTCAAGTAGACAATTTGGGCAATTCCAGAAAATGATAGAGTCCGTCTTTAACATCTTTTCTTTTAAAAACATTCATCAAACAAAAGTCAGTTTGGTTCAATGGATATGTGTATTTAGTATATCTGACCTGAAAATCTCAAAGCTAAAATGCCTAAAACCTTTCAAATGTCAACATGACACACAAGTAGACACTGCCACACCATATCTATGTGAAGGGTCACATTCAAAATGCGGCTTCATACTCTGGCTTCTCTTCAGATCGTATAAATCTTTTGCCTTTTCAGAATGCAGCTTCACTAAAAATATTGCCTGTAATTACCTTTAGGTCATGTGTATAAGGTATATGTCTATCATAAGTGGATTTCATGATTAGACTTGAGTCCCATCTCCAAGAGATTTTATTACAGAGATATAAATATTCTAATATCTGGGAAATCCCAAATCTAATGCCCTGCTGGTTCTAAGAATTTGGGATAAGGGAGAGCTACCCTGTGCTCAATGTCCAATCACTACTCCAGTAAGGGTTGACTTACTTTTTTAAGGGTTGACTTAAAATATTGAACCTGGCCAAGTCATCAGGTGTGGCCCCTTCCTTACATTTCATGCCTCCTGAGTTGCGGTTAGTATCCTCAGGTACTGCTGTCTTCATTTATGTCCAGCACCTGAGGGAGGTGCCCTTCTCTCTTCTTGGGTCCTCTGTAGAAGCCAAAGCCTCCTTCCCTGACTCAATGCAAGAATATTCTCTGGCCAGGAAGGTCCTGGGGACCTCTGCTTTGTCTCTCTGCTAGCCAGGACCCGAGAACTCTCTCCCTGAGAATTTGTTTTTTGGCATCAGCAGTCTCACAAGGATGTCTAAAGGAAGGGAGGAAAGTTGTCTTGGACTATGTGAGCCAGGAGCTTAGAGGTTCTAGGGGAAAGTTCAGGAGGTCTGTGCTTCTTAATACCTTTATAAAGAATGAGTTTCACATTTTACTTTCATGGAAAGGCAGCTCAGGATAAGAAGTCTGTTAAAGGACTTCATTTTGGGAAGATCCTCTCAACACTGTGCTGTGCCCATGGCCTTCAGAGAGAGAGAGATCTGCCACCTTTCCCGCGGCTGCTGCCTGTGTCCTCAGCATATAGATGAGGCCAATGCCTCTGAGCAGGTGAGTTTGTAGCTGGGCAAGACTTTAAGGGCTAAAAGGAAGCTGCAAAGCCAGAGGCACAAGAGAATTTTCCAGTTCATTTGACTCATAAAGGTGATAGCACCTTATAACTCTATGCAAAGATAGCATCACTCTTGCCAATATCAGCAGAGGCCCTGGAGCTGCAGGGAGTAGGTGTAAATGTGTGACAGAAGCTAGAAAGAGCACTTGGAAGAGCAAAGGATTTTTATTTCAGGCCCAAGTAGGCAGCAGCCTTTTTTCCTTTATGTTGCAGGAGAGCTGGTGGAGAGGAGAGTACCCCCGTGGCTGCTTTCACAGGAGCCGTTGTTGTGGTCTAAATAGGGAAGTCCATCCTCTTTGTGAGGACTTTAAGGATCATTGCTACATGGTGGGCTATGGAAAAGTACACTCCAGAGGCCCCTGAAGCTGAAGGATTAACTGTGATCATGGGTCCTAGTCAGGGAAGGAGGCCTGCAGGGGCACAAGGGAAGGGCTGCAGGAGTGGGTCGTGAAGCTGGCAGGAAGTGGGGACAGGAAGCGGGTCTTTTTATATGTAGCTGGGGAACTTCACAGGTGTGAGGACTTCATGGATGCTTCTGAATGTTTCCAGGTCTTCTGCGAAGCCAAAGCAAGAGCAGGGATCAACTTCATCCCACCAGGGCACCTGGGCACCAGCGCAGGGCACTCACAGCCTATGTGCAGCATGTGGAGACGTCAAGAAAACATGAAGCTTGATACATTCATAGCACACTGAGGTATTCTGCCTGCATGAGTCTGCAGTAGAATTCCAGCTACTTTACCTGAACTGTATTGAATACCTTGAGTGATAGCAACAGAATTCGTCAAGGGGTAAGCATTTCTGGGTGAGGGAAAGGGGCCATGTTTTCCAGGCACTTGCTGTGCACGAAGCCAGGCGTTGGGAGGCGTCATGAAAATTCCAACCTTGTTCTGCTTTTCAAAGGCTATGCATGTAGCCAGCTCGAGGCTCCAGGATGGGAATACGAACTGAGAGTCAGGATCCTCTCTAGTCGTATTCTGAATTTTAGCATGTGCTCTGAAGGAAGGTCAGGCATGGGGGTGGGTGCTGTAGTATTTTCTAAACTGTAGGTGGTTTCAATCTTTTCCACCCACACTTGCTGCAGGGCTCACTGGTGATGAGTTCAGGAGTCTTTCTGTCCTCAGCTTTGTTCCTTTGTTTAGTTTATGGTGATAGGGATGGAATCCAGGTCCTCCCACATGCTAAACACCCTCTGTCACCCTGAGCTTCACATCCTGTCCTGAATTTTATGTGTCCTTTGTTCCTTGCCAAATATTCATTGTACTCTAGGAAAAGTCAGCCTTCAATTAGGTTAAGAGGAAATTTA